>PVKV010008697.1:38117-86281 GCA_004027835.1 Alouatta palliata
TCGGGGGGAAAAAGGGGAGGGACAGCAGGGGGTGGGGAGTTGGGGAGGGATAGCATGGGGAGAAATAACAGATACAGGTGATGGGGAGGAAGGCAGCAAATCACACTGCCATGTGTGTACCTATGTAACAATCTTGCATGTTCTTCACATGTACCCCCAAACCTAAAATGCAATAAAAAGTATATATATATAAAAAAAATGTAGGTAAATGAATGCCCACATCCTTCTCCCCAACCATCTTCCTTCCTAGGAAATCTGGCCATTTCTCCAAACATCTTCATCTCTATCTGCCATCGTGTTCAGATTAGCTTGGGACTTTCATGAGCAAGCCTGATGGAGATGGCAGGAAGATCCAAACTCTGTGTTTAGGTCATCATCTCACCCTTTTTCCAGTATTTCTTTTTATCCAAATTGCTTTTTTACTGGAGCTTCTGCTCCTTCTCTCTCATTCCAGGTTCTTTGAATTGTTTTTACCCTCAAATTTGTGCTATGTTTGCAATTGATGGTGAACATAGGCTCCTGGCTCTAGCCTTCCTTGATCCCACAGACTGCCGTCTCAGCTTGGCCAGCCAGGCCAGATGGCAGGTCTGAAATCTCACACCTGGATGAGCAAGAGCTGGCACTGTCCCCTGCTCATCTCTGAACTGCCACTCTCTACATGACAGGCTCACAAACACTCTCTACTTGGGACCCATCTTGGATCCAAAGAGCCTTCAATGTAAAGGATTCCACGGATCTGGCATCTGGTCCTAGATGCATCTCCCATTGACATTTCTCATGTCCTCAAGCCTGCGGAGGCTCTCCCCCAAGGACAGCTTGCATCTTGCAACCTTTTAGATTTTGCATCTGCCTTCTCTTTCACTTAGAATGCTATCTTCCAAACCTATTAACAGAGTTAACTTAGAATACCCTCTTCCAAACCTATTAGCAAAGCTTTAAAAATCTCAGCTTAAATAATAGTTTCTCCTTGAAGCCTTCCCTACTCCATGATGAATTCAAAGAATCATCAAGTTAGAAGAAGCCTCTGAACTTATGTAATCCAATACTCCATTATATAGATGGGAAAATTGAAGTCCAAGGAGGGTCAGTGCATGCTCAACCCTGCAGAGCACATCAGTACTGCAGCTGGGACCTCAATGATGCTGTCCTGACATTTACTTTGTCTCATTCTGCTCCCTCCTCCTCACATGGCTGTCAGTTGTCGCTAAGCAGTAGAAATAAAGCAAACACACATAAACCCTCACTTCTCAGAAAGATTAGAGGAAATATTGGAATATAACATTTCAAAATATTAACCATGGCTATCTTTGGGTGGTTATTAAGTGGATGACATTTTCTACTTCTTGTTCCTATCTGGAATAATTCAAATGTTCTTAATGAACAAATATATTGCTGGTAAAATGGAGAAAGTCAATATATATGCAAAGAAAGGTGAGGAGGAAGAGGAGGAGGAGGAGAAGAATGAAAAAAGAGAGACAATGCCTTGCAAAGTCACTGTGGTGTGTGGGCATTTTGGAAAGCCCAATGCTGCCTTAGAAGACCCTGTATATCCCTTGTGGATCGCTTGCGGATGCAAGCCAGCTCTTCTCCTTTGGATTAAGAAGCACATAGTGTTCATGTGGGTCCTAGCTCCAGCCACAGCAAAAAAAAAAACCAAAAAAAACAAAAATACAAAAACAAAAACAAACCACTGTGTCCCATGGGAGAGGTTGCCTACCCAAGAATTATTGAGCTCCTGACCTACATCTACAGTGGTGACTTCACATTTTAGCTTCATAGGTTTCTGGGATTACTGGGATCTCTTGCTGACATTGAGCCATCTCATACTAATTGCTAGGTTCTGGGTGTGGGCTGTGGAGCGAGTGTGATAGAAACAGTAATCGGATGCATTTACTGGCCTGGAGGGGTTCTCAGCTATGTGAAGGACACAGACGTGAACGTAAATAAGGCAAAGGCCCGATGGAGGGGGCTCTCAAATCCCATACCAGATGCCTGGGGGATGACATCGAGCCCTGCCTGGGAAACACAGCTGTTTTCATGGGACAGTATTGCAGCAGTTCCTTTGATGGCTGCTGAGCTTGGCTTGGCTGGGATGGGCCCTTACAGCCAAATGTAGGCCCTTGGCAGAAGAGGCCTGCATTCTGAGGCTGAGGCCTCATCTCCCCAGCAGTCTACTCATTGTCAAGGATTAAAAGAGGGCCTGGGTCTGCAGAACAGCCACTATGATAAAAGCTCACATAAACAAGCTGAGTGGCCTCAGGAAGGATGAAGTGGCCTTGGACCAGCTGTAGCACTTATTTGTGCCCTTCTCTCCAGTCTGTGCACTCCACCCACCCTCAGCTCTCTGCTCCCACAAGCGTGCCTACTACAAAGCTGCATTCACATCTCTTTCCTCCATCTTCTCTCCTCTTGCTGCCAGAGTGGCCCTTACAGCCCTGCCACTTTTCTCACACGTCCAAGAGTGAGGCCCTCTAGCAGACTGGCAAGCAGTGTGCACAAGCCCACATTCTGCTTCTTAAAAGTCAGGGGAGTAGCTGGAGGACAATCAGCCTTTCCTCCTGTGGACAGACCAGGCTAGTAAAACTCTTCTGGATATACTCAAAGGTACAGGGGCCTCTTTGGGCCATCCCTGCTCTGGCACCATGCCCTTGTAGAGGACAGTCTCAGCATAATGCTTAATCTTCAAAAAGAGCAAATCCAACAGCAAATGCATTACCAGTTAATGTGGCATTTTACTGAAGGTTTCAAGGAGAGACAGGGAAATAAGTATCACAAAGCAAAATTTATTAAATGACCTCTTTCAACACCTTGGCTCTTTCCTTAAAATTTATCTTCAATGGCAGCTGCCTGAATTCTTCTCTCTCCTCCAACCCTGTCCTCCCCTCAAGATGGGGTTCAGATCAAGGCTTGGAACAGAGTAAGTTCTCAATCAGATACTGCTGGTTTCCCCGGGAAATCTAGGACTCTTGTCTTCCCACCTTGACCACTCACTCATTGCAGCAGTCTCACACCTCACAGAGATTGCAAAGCAGCATTACTGGAAGGTTCTCAGTCACAGATAATTTAGGCCAGCTTTTCATATTTCAGAGGGGAGAACCGAAGCCCAGGGGTGAGAAGGCAGTTTCCTCGTAACAAGGAAAACAGAGACATGCAGCAGAATGAAGTAGATGTTTGGCTCCCTTTTGTCTCTGCTTAATTTGGTCTTGAATAAAGTCCTCATCCATCTGCAGATCACTATGAAGATGGTGAGCCATGCCATCTGGGCTTTCATTGTCAGTTCAGAGGCCCAAATGTGTTGATCATGGGCTATTCATCTCTAGTGTGGAATGAGCTCTGGCCCCCCGATCCAGCACTGACCAGCTTTCCAATGGTCTCCGAGTGAAATCTGGATAGGCAGGCAGGAGGGAGGAACACTGCTGAGGTGGCAGGAGAATAAAAGGGGTTTGTTCCGATGGGAAAGTGAACTTGGCAAGAGAGTTGTGGTTTCCTGCTCCAACGTCATTCTCAGACTATTGGTTTCTCTCTTGGAATAGGCTGGCGGCATGGTGGGGTGGAAAAAGGCATGGTTTTAGGAGTCTAGAAAGCAGGACCTCAAGCCAAGGTCCTGGCTTGGCTTCCACCTCTGAACATGGTCTTGGGTATAGCCCAGCCTCCGCCTGGGCCTCTTTCCTGCCTTCCTAGTGGGGAGAGTCAGATAAGCCCTGCATAGGCTAGGGGTGGCAATCAATCACAGGTCCTGCTCAGGTGGGCACTGGTGGCCAATCTGCCAATCCATGCTTTTCTGCGATCAGGAGGCAAGATGAGGAGGAACCCAGGTCTTCCTGCCTGGGAGGCATGTGGGAAAGAAGTTGCCTGATTGGTGCATCTATAGTCCAAAAACACTGAAATGGAATTAATATTTCAGAAATAGGCAGAGATTCTGGGGATCATCAAGGGGTAGGGGGCAGAAGCCAAGACCAGAGTGACTGTGGGAGGAGGGACTTCTGGCTTTTAGCTCCCCATCCCATTTATTTTCTTACTTCCAGATGAGCCTCCTTGGCTCTTGGAGGAGGAGAGAAACTGTCACAGCAAGCAGCTCACTTTCTACATGCACAGAGCTGTAGCAGCAGGCCTGGCAGGAGGCGGGAACCAGAGAGGAGGCCTCTCAAAGGGTTCACAGTACTGAGCTGAGCTATGGGAAAGCATCGTTGGCAAAGCCACAGTCGCCTCCCACTCTGTAACTGGTCTCCCTGCCTCCACTCTTGCTGTGCTCTTAACCCACTCTTGGCTCAGGAACTAGAGTGATTTTAAAATGCAAATCACTTGACCTCACTGCTCAAACCCTCCATGGCTGCCCATTTGCAGGGAGAATAAAATTCACCCTTCTTATCCTGATCTCCAAGGCTCCAAGTGACCGGGCCCCACTTACCATGCTAACCTCATCTGGTCCTGTCCTTCTCTCATTCCCCATATGCCAACCCCATGTGTTTTCTTTCCTTCTTTTCCTTCAACAGACGAAGCTCAGTCCCACTTTAAGGGCTTGGCACTTGCTTTCCCGCTTGCTGAGAAAACTGTCTCCCAGATTATTATGTGACTGGCTCTTTGTTTGTTAATTGGTCTCAATTCAAATATTATTTCCTCAGAGATACTTTCTTGAAACCAGCCAAACTGAAGTAGCTACAGGGCTATAAGCCCTGTGTGTTTGTTTACTTGCTTATTGTTCATCTTTTCCACTTGAACTTAAGCTCCCCAGGAGCAGGCCATTGTCTTTTTGAGCTTCACTGTATTTCCAGTGTCTGACACTTAGCAGGCACTCAGGGAATGCTTGGGGGAGAGAATGAATAAATTAATGAATGATGTATAGAAGTTAACCAGGGAAAGGTAAAGGTGAGAAAGGCAGCCTGTTTAACCCCCAGGCAAAGTTAGCCACTCTGGTCTCTTGGTCCTCATGTTGTGATCACAATGTGTGCTAATGTACCTGCACACATGGCCACCTCTCCCAACAGATGCTAAACTCCATAAGGCCCAAGATCATTTCTGTCTTGCTCAGCACTGCATGCTTTGTACCTCAGTATGCCTGGCACATGGGAGGTCCTCAGCAATCTTTGTTCATTGACTGAATGACTAAATCTGTCCTAATCAATGGAGCATAGATGGAAGCAACACATCTGTCTTTTATAAATGGGAAAACCAAGGCTCGGGGACACCTGTACATGGTAACATCTGAGTCAGGACAGAATGCAGGTCTTAGCAGCGGGACTATTTTCCTGTAAAATATTTGAAAGTTGGCTCAGCTGAGATGTCTTTTCAAAGCTGAGGGACTAAACACACTGAAGGCCAATCCATCATTTTGGCATGAAGAAGGGAATCTTGTTATGAAGGCAAAGGCACGCTTGATGAAATGCCATATCATCCGGGACTGGGTTAGCCTGGACAAGATACAGGAATACAGGAGCTACATTGAACCCTGGTAAACACCTGCCCTCACTAATAGGGATCCAGGCTATCTTTCCACTCTGCTAATGCCTCCTCTTTCCAGAAACCCAAGACAGATGCCCTCATTCTGTGGAAGGTGTTCCTATCTGCTTCAGATGATGGGATCAGTAACAGGATTGGTGTTTACTGAGAGCCCCCCAGAGTTAAGGATTAAAAGAGGCAGACTTTAGAGTCAAAAAGATCTGGGTATGAATCCTACCTTTTCTATTACAAAACTTGCCCTTGGTCAAGTGATTCACTTCTCTGAACCTTAGTTGCCTCCTTTAAGATTTGGGAGTAATAAGAATAAGATCTACCATGCAGGACTTTTTGTAAGAATTAAGGGGGATAATGTGAATACTTAGCAAACTGGGCAGCTTTCTACTCATGCTCTTCTTGGGTCTTTAGGAGTTTGCTCAGTTTGTATTCAAGTGATTGCTTATGCTCTTCAAAAACAGAACTGTTGTCATTTAATCTCTATAGCCTCACAGAGGCCCAGTACAGAGCTGAGTACAGAGCACATGCAGGCTGCCACCCTGTTTGGAGCTCTAATGCTCAGTGAGGATAGGCAAAGCTATTGCTAACAGAGGTCTTTACACTTGCGTAAAACACTTGGGTCTTTACATGTATGCAGCTGAGGTCAAGGGCACCATGTCCAACTTAAGAGGACAGGCTTCTGTGCAGGCAGGATGGGCCCTGATAATTCAGTCAGGCTCTTGGCAGTTCCAGTGCATGGAGGCAACCTCAACTCCGGACTCACAGTGCTTCCCAGAAGAGGGTCACAAGTTGCGTAATGTAGTTACTGACTCTGTCCTTGCCTCAACTCCAGTCAGTCATGATGACCAACTTGATGACAATGAAGCTGGGCTAGGAAACCATGGATTCTGTGTTTTTAGCTGCTGGAAGCTGCTGTTTCTCTTCTCTTGGAGTCAGTGACATCACACTATTCCTTTAGATTGTCTTTGCTGTCTCTTTCATGAATTCTTCCTTTTAAATGCTCCTGTTGCCCAGACTTCTTTCCTCTGTCCTTTTCTGTTGTCCTTCCACATAGTCTAGCTTGGATAGTGCACGGTTATTTACAGGTTGGTGACTTTCTACCTTTATCTTTGGGCACTTGAATGCAAGACCGTACGTGTTCTCATTCATGCCTGAGGCTTCATCTATGAAGACTCAACAACTTCTCTTCAATTCCCAAATCTCTTCTGCCCCCAGACCTGTACATCTGTCTACTACACACCTTCACTTGGGTATCCCACAGGCACCTTATATCCCACATGTGCAAAACTGATCTCCTGGTCTCTTCCAGTGTCCCAATCTCAGCGAATCCTACATCAAGTACTCATTTGGTCAAACTAAAATTGGGGTAGCATCCCTTCCCTCTTCCTCTTCCTCTTGCCACCTCCCACTCCCTGCCACTTACAACCATTGCTCTGAAAGACAAAAATACTTCATATGGCCTAAAATGCCTTGCATATTCTGGTTCCTGTCTATTCATTCTGTCTTGTTTTGTACCATATTCACCCTTGATCATGCTCTTAAATCACAACACAATTATCTCTGTTCTTTGAACACATCATGCTTCCTTTTACATAAGGGCCTTTACACTCACCTATTCTTCTCCCACATTTTCATCTACTTAATTCCTCCTCATCCTTCAGATTACAGATAAAGTGTAATTTCCTTAGGAAGCCCTTCTCTGATTTCAAATACCCATTAGATGGTATACTTCTCCTTTAGAGAATGTTTTAAAAAATTAATAGACTTTATTTTACAGTTTTAGATTTACAGATAAATTGAGAAATAGAGTTTCCATATAAGTCTCCATCTCAGTTTTCTTTATGCTTCAGTATACCACACTACAGTGTCTTATGCTTCTCTTGGCCATGACAATTTCTCAGACTCCTTGTTTTTGATGACTTTAACAGTTTTGAGGAGGACTGATCAGTTGTTTTATAGAATGTCTCTCTGTTGAGATTTTCCTGATATTTTTCGCATGATTAGACTGGAGTTATGTATTTTGGGAGGGGAATAACAGAAGTTAAGTGACATTTTATCACATCGTTATCAAGGCAACATACTATGTACATGATGTATGACATTGATTCTTACTGTGATCACCTGGCTAAACTAATGTCTGTCAGGTGTCTTCACCTTAAAATTACCCTTCCCCCCTTGCCATATTGGAAGAAAGCCACTATGTGTAGCCCACGTGTAAGTAGTGGGTGTTATGCTCCTCTTCTTTTAAGGTGGAGAAGCTACATAATTTATTTAATAGTTTATTAAAATTTGTATGCCTGAGAGGCTATCTTTTCTTCCCAATTAATGAATTAATTTATTAATGTGTATTGCTATAGATTCAAGGATATTTATTTTATACTTTGGGTTACATTCTAGTATTGTTTTATTTATTTTGTTGCGTATATTATTCTAACTTTGGCCATTGAGAACTAATTCAGTTGGCTCCCGCGTTGCTTTGATATATTCCCATCATGGTAAAGATTTGTTTTTAGCACTTTTTTACTTTCTGGTGCTACAAGATACTTTAGCATTATCCTGTATATTTTTTAATACCTAGAATAAGTCTTTTCTCTAAGGAGCTCTGGTTTCCTTTATTGGAGAATGGTATTAGAAAGAAGATCTAGGTGTCAGGTGTGCTAGCATTAAAGCACTTTTATTAGTCACAGTTTTATTTCTATCTGTGTGATTATTTAATACACATCTTTATCATCCTCAAGGTGTTCCAGTAAGGTGGGGACCATGTATGCTTTTGCTCTTGTTATGTCCCCAGAGCCAAGCACAGGCTCTGTTAAATAATATTTGTTAAAAGACTTCTACATAAAGGCCAGTTAATGTTTTCTGGAAATGTCCTCCTCTAGGTTATCCAGGACAAAAATATCAGAGTAATCTAAGTCTCTGTCGTCTTTTTCACTCTTCACATCCAGTGACCAAGTTCTGATGATTCTATTTCAGGAATGCATTTCCTAATTTCCACTCTAACAGTACACTGCTCAAGCACGTATTTCCTGTTCATGGATAACCCCAATAATATCCCAACTGGTATCCATGCTTCCAGTCCAATCTATACTTCATATTGCTATAAAATTAATCTTCCTAAAGTACAGCTCTGACACAGACACTTCCCTAATTAAAAACTCATTACAGAAATGGAAAAATATACCATATACATTAATTAGAAGATACTCTTTGTGGAGTGTCAATTCTCACAAATAGATTTATGAATTTAGAGATTTTATTTATGGATTTATAGATTTAACACAAATATGTCATCATGATGACAATTTTTTGGTGGAAATTAACAAGCTGGCACTAAGAGCTATATGGAAATGTAAAGGACCTAGAAACCTAGAGTAATTTTGAAAAATATGAGCAAAATTACAGGATGAAACTCAACCTGACTTCAAGCCTTGCTCTAAAGCTATATTAATAAAGACAGTGTGTTACTGGCATAAGTCCTGACCAATGTATCAATGTGACAAATACAGATTCCAGAAACAGATCTACATTTAAAAAGTCATTTTATGTTTGACAAAGGTGCCAAAGCAATCTAAAAAGAAAAGGAAAGTCTTTTCAATAAACAGCACTGGAAGAACTGGCTATCCATGTGAATAAATGAACCTTGAACCTAACTTCACATTCACCATACACAAAATTTAATTGGGGATGGATCCAGGGACCTGTACATAAAGTAAAAAGACTACAAAACTTTTAGGAAAGCATTGCTTCATCCCTTAGGCTAGTCAAAAGTTTCCTAGGATACAGAAGAAAAGATTAATAAGGACAATTGATAAATCTCATGAAAATTAAAAAGTTCTGCTCATCAAGAAACTCTGCTAAGAAAATGAATAGGTAAGTTACATATCGTGGAATATTATTTTTGAAAACATATTTGACAAGGGACTGGTATTCAGGATATGTAAACATCTTCTACAATCCAATAATTAAAATACAAATAACTGATTAAAGTGAGAAAAAATTATTGAACAAACACTTCACAAAAGAAGATATACAGATGGTCAATAAGCACAAGAAAGATTGCTCACGTTATTTGTCATCTTGGAAATGCAGATGAAAATCACAATGAGACATCACTACACAGTCACCAAAATTGTTAAAAATAAAAGGACTGACAATAACAGATGCTGTTAAGGATGTGAGGAGAGCCAAATTGTCACACATTGTTGGTAAGAATGTAAAATGGTACAATAAGTTTGGGAAAAGTCTAGCAGTGTTTCATTAAACCCAACATCCACCTACCCTAGGCCCACTCATTCGACTTCCATGTATTTACTCAAGAGCAATGAAAGTACATGTTTATAAAAAGAATCATACAAGAATGTTCATAGCTGCTGTACTAATAATAGCCTAAAACTGGAAACAAGCCAAATGTCCATCAGTGGGAGAATGATAAGCAAACTGCATAAAGGTGGATACACAAACTGGATATACGAAATGTATGAACGAACTATGGCTTATTCATCCAATGAAGCACTGCTCAGCAATAAAACGGAATTGCCAACACACATAACACAATGGATGAATCTCAAAAGCACCAGGCCAAGTGAAAGAATCAAGATGCAAAAGAGTACAGTGTTCAGATTCAGATTTCTGCTTTCCCCAGATGACACTGTGAAAGAGATTAGTATTAGGCGGTGGCTTTCTTTTGTGTTTTGTTTTTTCTCTACATAACAAGATCTAAGTTAATTTCTTTCCCAAATGTCTCTCCATTTATCTTAACATACTTCTATGCTGATTTGAGTTGTCTCCTTTATCATGTACTAAATATTCATATATTTGAGTCTGCTTGTAGTCATATTCTGTATACTAATCTGTCTCTTCTGTCACATCCCGTGGTAATTACTGTGACTTTAGAATACATTTTAATATCTTCTGTGGAAATTGTCCCTGTGTTTATTTAAAAAATTTCTAGCTATTATTAATTATTTATATTAGAGATCAACATTTTTTTAGTTTTTGGACTCTTTCTTTAATATGAAATATAGCCAACTTGTTTTTACTTCTGTGGCTTTCTTATTATGTACCAGATGCCATTAAAACAAAGGATGAGGCATGATCTATATTCTATGCTTTTCCATGAACTATTTTGAATTAAATGCATGAAATTAATATATGATAATCTAGAATTTTAAAGTTTTGTTGCATTCAGTTTGTTTGAATTGAAGTTTTGTTACATTCAGTTTGTTTGAATTGAAGTTTTGTTACATTCAGTTTGTTTGAATTGAATTTGTCCAGACTAACTTTAGAATAAAGCTACGTAAGCCTCCCAAATTCCAATTGGAAATACATGTTGAGTGTAGACTGATTTGGAGAAAATTGTCATTTATTTGATAATCACGTTTCCTATATGGGAATACCTTCTCTTCATTTGTTTAAATCTTCCTAAATGACACACAGTAAAATTTTATAGTTTTTGTCATTTGGTGAAAATTGAAGTGGCTAATAGGGCAGGGATGTAGCGAGGCAAGGTGGGTCCACTAGTCCAGAGTTGCTCACTGTGCAGGGAGCTAGCCAGGGAATAACAAACCACAAAGATCCCTCTTCCTCTCCTCATGTGGCAACAGCCCCTCCCTGGTCTGGCCCCATTGGCTAGTGAGTGTTCACTAGCCATTTGTACATTGTTCATCTTTATTTCAAAAACTCCCTTTGGGGAAAAGCTTAAAGTTCTATATCTGCATTGGCAAATATGGTAGCCACTATTAGACAGTGCTGATCTGGGATGTTGATTTCTAGGTATCCCTGGGATTTGGGGGTGATACGAAAATTCTAATTATTCATGTGAGTACTTGGGCCATGAAAGTCATGGCATCAGGAGGTTGTTAGCTGTCCTTAGCTCCAGTCCTCAAACACACTAATGCCATTTATGGAAAGGCCTCTTTTTTAAAAAATCTGTTTTGCTGGCAAAAACCTCTGGCTATCTGAGTGCTCCTGGGACAATCCAAGCTTGTTCGGAGAACTCTCTGATGATGCTAGAGACAGACAGAATTCTCAAGCCTCCTTAGTTTCACTCATGATATGTCATCAGACCTTAGTCCTATGAACCATGAACTTGGATAATTTGTCTTCTGTAAACCCCACATGAAAGAGGGAGCAAAGTCTTCACTAGGGCCCTTCATTGTCACCACCATATGGGCTGACTGGAAAATGGGAGGAATATCCAAGGCGAAGATTCAGGTCTGCACATTGACATTTGGGCTGGGGCCTATACTAGGGAAGGTCTCCAGGAACTGGAGGCCTGGTACAGTTGCTGCAAGTAATCAGTGAAGGGGTTCAGCCAGTGGTCATTGGTATGAGTCACAGAGCTAACAGAGCCAAGGACAAACCACAGGCGAGGAGTGACACACTGAGATTCTGGGACCAGGCGATCCCTGCATAGACTTGACCAGGAGAGGTAGCAAGGGAGGCTAGAAACAGAGAGCAGTGAAAGAAGGGATGCTAGCAGGTACCAAACTTCTGGGCATCTAGACTCATTCCTGAGCTGCTTGAACATGTAGTGTACAAGAGGACTCACCTGCAAGGTTCCTGAGAGTGGATCAACTAAGACCAGAAGCTAGATGAGTGGCTGAGAAAAGCAAGAAACCACAAACAGCAAAGTTAGCAGGAAGGATGCAGGATAGAGGCTGAAGTGGAATACAGGCTTCTCTGGGTCTGGGCTGAAGATCTAGGTTTCTAGGTGTGCATGTCTGGCCAGAAAGAGGCTGATTATTGGAAAGAGTGGTGCAGAGATAGGCTTTTTGGGAAAATCCATGCCATTACAAAGTGGGCAGAGGCCCTGGTTGAAGCTGAGTCTCAGACTGGTCATGTTAGAAATGGCAGGAGTGATTGCAAGGACTCATGAAGTCTCAGATCAGTCTATAGACAGAGGGCTAATAGGGACCTCTGGGTTCTGTGAAACTCTCAAGGTGTTTCCTTGTGCCTGGTATTGTTCCAAGAACCCCTCTCACTTCCTGTTGGAGCTATGGTCACTGTCAGCTTGCACTCCCCTCCTTTGCTCTTTTGTGCTCCTCTCCTTCATTTGGGCAATGGCATGAGAGTTTCCTTGGCTCCCAATTTCATTTCTCCTGCCCTAAAGAAGTAACAGGCTTTTTGTACTGAGGACTTCTGGGAGATGTTCTGGAATCTTTCAAGTGTCTGATTTTCATCTCCTCACTTTTCCCTAACTTCCTTTGTTCCCATAATCCCGTGCCTCAGAATTCCTCTACTATCACTTTTCCTTTCTCTTTGAACTCTTCTATTTCCTACGTCCACAATGTCTTGTCTCCAAAGCCTTCTTTCTAGTTTTGGTCAAAAAAAAATTATAAACCACAATGAATGCCTATCTCCTAATCAGACTTAAGTGAGTGTCCCATGTCAGGGGATGTAGATGAAGCAACTCTCATGTCCCTGGAACCCTATTCCTGCTCCATGGAAAAATCCACAATTGGCCAATTCCTGCAAGGAACTAGAGTAGAGCTACAGTGGAGGACTCTGATGTTGGATCTGATTTCACAGCACATGTGGAAAAGCATTTATGTATGCTTGTTTAGAAATCTAATTATGGTGTTGGAATAATCTTTTAAACATTCCATTCTGGCATTATTCCGTTTCCCAAGTCCAAATCCTAACAGAAAAAAAAGTTTAGGGAGTGGTAATTTCTAAGGGATCATCCAACATATATTATGAATACCATACACTCTGGCTTAGAGGGAAAGGGACTTAGGTTTGGAGAAGAAACATTTAATTCCTCATGATTGAGAAAAAGACAATCACAGGATTTCATGCTGGAAAGTAGCCCATACACGGCTATATTTCTTTCCCTTTTGATTTCTCTCAGATTCCTTAAAAACAAAGTCAGGAGCACCATAATGAGGAGAAAGTGACATCTCTGATTAATGACTTCAGTAGATGGCTATTAGAAAAGGGCCACAAGAATGATTCCTTCAACATCGCAGCTCATGACAGGGGAGAGTGGTGTCAAAGGAAAGACATCCAAGTCATTCTTCTTTCTTAGATTATTTGCTTGAGATAGCAGACAGTCAAAAATTTGAAGGAAACTTAGTATAAAACTGATGTAGAAACTGTGGATTAAGTAAGGGAGAGAGAAGGAAAGCACTAGAATTAATGAATTTAGGCTTATCAGGTAAGTTTTTTTTTTCCCCCCCAAAGTTCTTAGGGGCTTCCGTTTCTCTAAACTTTGCTTTAGTTTTGTATCACATTTAAATAGTCATTCTAGTTTATCTTGATACCTAGCCATATTAATAAAGTGGTTTCTTTGTTAGGTTAAAATTGAATAATAAAGCTTATTAATATCATTTATTTAGCCTTTCCCCAAAAGAGTTTCACTGTACCAGCAAGAAATAACCTGTAGGGAACCAGCCCCTTATCACACCCGTGGGTACCCTGAGTTCAGTGGCCTTCCTCCTCAGAGGCCTACTGTGGCCTTCTGCAGTTTTTTGTTCCTTGTTTATATGTTACTCATAACCAATTTATGTAAGCAGTCTGTAAGTCCTTTCTGCTTTGCTGCTTCCCCCAACATATCCAAAGCTCTGATATCTACTACCTGGTGGCTGTCCTAACTGTGGGATGATACTGGAGAGGAAATAGCCATTTTCTTAGAGTCTGCCCACACAATTTGCATTTGTACAATACTGGCAATTCCAAATGTGTCTGATGGACCAGGCACCCACTTAACTTCCTTGTGATGAGGATTTGTGGGAAACAAGACCCAACTGAGATTTCAACCCGGAGAACCTCAGGTAGCTCACTAGCCCCATTTCTGCTTTTTGGGGCATTATTAGTGTGCCTGACTTTGCCTTGGAGATTGGCCTCTTGCTGATAAACTACATATGGTCTTGGAGGTCACAGAAGGAAGAGACACAATAAATTATTCTCTAATTGACTAGAACCAATGAATCTGATCTTTTCTGAACAAAGCCATGAATCTTTCAACAATGAAGCAGCTACTTAGCAGATTAGTCATTGTCAGGTTTGTAAAGGGCTGACCTACCCATACAGAATGGCTCCCAAATATTGGTGACGTGGAAGAATCTGCACTCAAAGAAGCAGCTAAGCACACCTCTGCATATTGGCAGGGATTTGTTTGCTTGTGTGTTTTGGAGGGGGGTGCACGTGGGGCAAACTAGGGAATAGGACAGAAATCGTTGACAAACTGGCAAAGATCAAAGCCTAGATAGGTCATCAAGGCATTAAAGTGAACACAGAGTACAAGATTTCAGAAATGACCAGGAGACAAGTGGGCCAGACAGTGGGAAAGAAAGCCACAAATGACGAAGAAAACATTTAAGGCAAAGTGAGGAGCATAAGAATCAGTAGGCTTTCTCCACAGTGCTCCTGGGGCCTCCAGTTCTCTAGCAGAGAGCTGTGTCTGGCTCAGGTAGACACAGTCTACCTGAGGCCCTGGAGAGACCTGCATAGAGAACTGCTTTCCTGAGCTGCAGAGGACATGGCTAACCACTCCTGTTGGCTACAGTCAATTTTGCTCTGGTGGAAACAAGCCAGCTTGAAGTTCAATTATGGAGTATGTCTCATCAATCAAATAAACTTTTTTTTTTTTTTTTTTTTTTTTCTGACAACTACATTGCTCAGAATACTTTGAGAGGCCAGGCCAGGCCAACACAGTTGGAAGGCACTGGCCATAGAACAAAGCTCAAGTCTTTCAGCCACCTTGAGACTCTCTCTGAGCTGGTCCCAATCTACCTTTTTTCAGGTTCATCTGCTACCTCCATCCCTCTCTCGCAAAACCTCTTCAGTCACATGAATTGACTTGCTGCTTCCCAAACTCATGCCTCATGCCTCATGCCTTTGCTCAAGTTTTCCTTTTCATCCCTCTGTCAACTCCCCCCAGCCCTTATACATTCCTCACCTACTCATTCTTCAAAGCCCAGTCAAATGCCACTTCTTCCAAGATGCCTGCACTGATACCTCCCTCACAGTTGGAATGACTTTCTCTTTTTGTGCTCCCCCCTTTGCTTGTTTTCTGTTTGGTGACAGACTTAGGTACGTGCAAGTGCCCTGGGGGAGCTATTGGCAAACAGGAGCTAAGGCTGACTCAGCCTTGTTCCCACAACAGAGGTTGCCCAAATCCTCATCTGGAACAGGTTCCAAACGCATGCTTTGTGGAATGAAATGCATTTCTTCTACCTCAGAGAAGTAGAAAATCTTTTTTTCCTTCTTCTAAACTTCCTTGGTTTTGATTTATGGAGTTCATTAACTTAGTTATTTTCCTCTCTTCTTATCCTTTGTGCCTGGTTCTCTAGAAGGCTGATCTTTTAGATCCAAGGTAGAATTAAATAACTAACCTTTGTGGAGCACTTTGTAGTTTTCAAAGCACTTTCCCATCCACTACTTAATTGATCTCTTTAGCCACCAGTGAATTATCCCCAATTTAGAGCTGAGAAATCTGTCTCCTATGTGAAGCAACTTGTTCAGGTCAGAGCAATTAAGTGGTCAGCCAGGAACTAGAGCCCAGACTGTCTGCCTCTAAGTCATGTCCTCCCCACTAACAACAACCACACAGCAGAAACAACTGCCATGAGCATTTATTGACCTCTCACTCAGTGCTAGGCACTGTGCTATGCACCTCACATGGGTTATCGTGTTTTATCCCAATAACAATTTTGTGAGGCACGTGCTAATATTATTACCAGTTGAGAGAGGATTTGATGGTTTAGAGAGCTTGGGCAACCGGTTGAAGGGCACATGGCCAATAAGTGGTAGAGCTGGCACTTAGATTCAGATATGGCAGACTTCTGTGAGCCTGGTTGCTCTGAATTGCAGCTTCTAAGCCATGCTCCCCCTGTGCACTGGTGAGAGCTGGTGCTTTGGCATTCCCAGCTATCTGGGTGCACACATCTGCTAGGTTAGAACACCTAGCATTGCCCCTGGAGTCAGAAGTCTTGGCTATCAGTCCTGGCTTGGCTGTCTGTATAGAAAAAAAATCACCGACTATTCCTGGAACTCAGCTTTTTATTTGTCAAAGAGAAATTATCTCTCTATGTGTCTGGGCATTGAAGAAAGCCTGGAGAATCCAAGGCAGCTGGGTTTTCCCTGGCTCTTGGAAAGGCTGCCAGTCACATTTTATTTGCTAGTCACATCTGGTTTAACCCAAACTTCATTCTGTGTCCAAATCAGTTCTTCTGAGGCCTTTTCATACTTCTCTCACACCCAGTCACAACCTCACCTCGTTTTTCATCCACCCCAGGAGACTTACCTCCTGATTTGAGTCATGTGAAGCCATTAAAATGAAACAGTGTGCAGTGTTCTGTAAGAACTTGGACCATGCTGTCTAACAGACCTGGGCTTGAGTCCTGTCTTTCCCACTGGCCAGCAATGTGATATTCGATCTCTTTGAGTTTTATTTCCTTCCTCTGTATAATATGGATAATCACTGTAGCTACCCTATGGGTTCTTGTGAAAATTACACCAAGTAATGCCCAGACAGCACTCAGCACATCACAGTGTATATGCCCAAAAGGCGATGGTTGTAAATGCATAATTTATGCTCTCAAGCATAAAACGTTGACATTTTCTCCATCTCAACATTTCTTCTTTCCTTGATCCTGTGGCCCAGCCCTCTCTGATGGCACTCTCCCTCAGCTTCCTGCGGTCCCAGTTTTGTGAGGTGTCACCACCCATGCTTATTTTCAGCCTTTCTGGCTCTGCTGCCTCTTGTCTTGCAGCCTAGAAAATGCTTAGGTATTTCCTAATCTCCCAGAGAGTGATGTTTGCCTTCAAAACCATCTCTTTCTTGTCCTGACTCCCTCCTCAGCTCCCAGCAATCTGTTCCTGGCTCTCAGTACTCTCCAGACCATGATCCCACCACAGTTACTGAAGACCTAACTGGCAAATTCAATGGCCTTTTCTTGGCCTCCACTTCCCCAACTCCTCTGTACAGAGCTGCTGACTTCACCTACCTCAGACGAAATTCCTTACTTCCCAGCCTTTCCCCACATCATGTTGTAAACATGGTTTTCTTCCCTTTCATGAAACACACCTTGCATTGGAGTTGCCCAGAAAGTTTCTGAAAACAACAACGAACAAAGCACTGAGACAAGATTACTGGGTTCTTTCCAACCCTGTTGACTCCTTTGGCTCCTCTCCCTTTTCCCATTTCCTAAGCTTGAATTCCCTAAACTTCTGTCTTTGGCCCAGGTCTCTATCTTAACACTTTTTCCCTTGGAGATCTTGCACACCCACATGGTTTCTGTGGTCATTTCTGTGTGGCTTGTTCTCAGGTCCTTACCTTCAGTCCTGTTCTCGTCTGAGCCCCAGATTCCCACCTCCACATGCCTGTTGGATGCCCAATAAGACACAGAATCTTCACACATAAGAAGAAACATTGTCTCCCCCAACAAACCAGCTCTGCCTGCTTAGCCTATTTGTGATCATAGAACCAACACCTCCTAATCACCAAGGCTTTAGACCTATGAGTCATCTAGGAGAAACTCTTTTGTTTCTGCCCCAACTAGAAAGCAGGTCCTAGGAAAGCTGCTCATACAGTCGGGATACTCTTCACTCCTTCTCTTCAAATCTGCTAGCCTTACTTCTTTCAAGCTTTCACTATTCTCACCTGGTGTCTACCACGTGGTCCCCTGACATCCAACCTTTCTTCCTCCCAACCCCTCCCTCACATCAGCAGCCAGAAGGATCTTACAACCTAGACCTGATCACTTCTTTCCCCTTGTGAGATACCTGTTCTTTAAATTATAGGGAAATTACATCTTCTGTCTTTATTTCCAAATAATATTTATACTTGGATACAATGGAAAGTTGTTCACTCCCCTGTCTGTCTCCCTATCCATACTCATCTCTAATAATGAACCTAAAGGCACGACTGGAGTAAGGCTTGCCCTGACAATCATTATTGTGTGGCAGTTGAAGTTATTTTTAATGTTCTTTGGACTTGTCTATATTGATTTAATTTTTAATTAGGAGAACACATAAATTTTACAAAAACAATAAAGTCATTCTTCAGGGAAAAGAAAAAAAAAACATTCCAGTTGTTCCTCATTATCATTGTCACTGGGACAAGTCCAAACTCCCTAATGTACCTTAAGGTGCCCTCCATGATTGACCTCTGCCAACCTCTCCTCACTGAAGGCCGTTCCCACTGCTGTCTTGAGCTCCAAGCACATTGGCATTGCAGTCATTGGTCAGAAAGGCCACTTATTGTCATCTCCAGGGCTTTGTTCGTGTCTTTTCTCTTGTCTCCAGTCCCATTGACCTTGTCCTGGTTCTGTTCCTATCACTTCTTGCCTGGGCTATGGAATGAGCCTTTTTTTTTTTTTTTTTTTTTTTTTTCCTATCCAACTCATCTTGTTCCTTTTCTTTTTGAATAAAATAGTGAAATCATCTTCCTAGAACACAGGAAGAATCTTTCTAGTCTACCTCCCTGATGCTGAGCCTGAGTCCTGATTCTTCATTGGGAACTCCTACAGTCTGGTTCTAATCAAGTTTTCAGCTCCATGCTCTTATCCTGCACATTTGCCTGGAATTCTGATGCTCTTATTGCCTCATTCTTCCTAGTACATTCCTAGTCCTTCCTCTTTCCTCTTTGTTACTACTTTTGAAAGCATGTTTATCCTGCCCAGTGAGGCAGATAATGGGCAAAATAAGATGTCTCTGTGCACTGCTGCGTCTTGCTTCATTCTTCAAGTACAGCCCTTGTTTAAGAGGTATTCACTGGCAGCCAGGAAATCTACCTTCCCCTTGAGTGCAGGCAACGTGCTGCAGGAGAGGAATGACCGGGAATACAGACCCAGACCGGGGACAGAGACAGTGGCTAAGAAAATATCCAGGTGGGGTATCAGGTGGCCAAGGTGGGTTTTGCCACCCCTTGTTTGTCTGCTGTGTACATGAGCTTAGTGACTCACCTTCTTTCCCAGACACACCACAGGAGGCAGAAGAAGTAAATGCCTTCAGGTGTCAAATGGGCCTCAATGATTCAGGTCCTGGGAAGCTCAACTCACCACAAATATAAGTGTGCTGCAGGATCACAAAGCCCTGCAAACAAAAGGTATGGCCATGGGTAGCCCCCACCCCCTTATCTCAGTGCTGCTAAGCTCCGTTGGTCTTATGGTACTGAGAAAGTGAAGGGCAAGGTGCCCAGGCGGGCCATCATCACCATCCCTCCTAAATCTAGCTTCATCTCCACAAGAAAGTGCTTTGAAGAGATTACTTTACTACTCAGGCACCTCAAACACAATATGTCCAAGATGGAGCCCAACACTGCCTCCGCGCTACCTGCCACCACCACCACAAGCTGTTCTGCCTTTTGCATTCCAGATCACAACTAATGGTGCCACCATCCGCCTCATCCCTGGCTCCGCTTATGCATCATGCTGTTTCACACCTCACTGCCTTCACGCATGCTGTGTACTTGCTTGCAGTAAATGTGCCCTTTTCTTTCACTTGTCTCCATCAACACTTGGCTCAGTGGTTAACCCCTGTGCAAATTTCCACCTCCTTTGTGCTCCTCAGCAACTAGGGGTACTTCATTGTCATTGGCACTTTCTTGTCCAGTTTTTTCCATTAGATCTGGAACTATTTGTATGCAGGCACCATGTATTATGTACCTGTGTGTTCCCATTGCCAAGCACAGAACTCTGTATACACATGATGTATACAGAGTTGTATACATTGTATAATTGGTAAGAGCCAATTAATGTATTTTATATATTCATAAATTCTAATGTATTATATGGATTCATAAAGTCTGACCTATTTCCTGGCTCTTACATCTCTAATTGAGTTATTCACTGTGTTATGTCCCTTTATTTTCTTAATCATCTCTTTATCCAGTCTACTTCTATTCAAACCTAGGACCTTCTTTCTAGTTGAGGCCACAACCATCTCAATGTCCAAGCATCCCAACCTCCTGAATAGTCTTCCAAACACCTTTTTGTCTCCTGCAGTCTATTTTTCACACTGCAAACATATGGAGCCTTTCAAGTATAAATTTGCTTATATCATCCTTTTGCTCAGAACATTCCAGAAGCTTGGCACCACCATCAGCACAAAGTGCAAGTCCTCAATGGCAGCTCAGGCAGTCCTCCCTAGCCTCATCTTTCACACTTCTTTTCTGGAGTCCTGGAGTCTAAGCAAACAAAACGACTTGTTGTTACCTTCAATTGCTGTTTTTTTTTTTCCCCACCTTCATTCCTTGCTCATGCTGTTAGCTCAACTTGGAATCCCTTGCTTGTATCCCATCTGTCCATATCATTCCCCTGATTTAAGGCTCCACTTCAGTGCCTTCATCCAGGGGTCCTTGAGGAGGCTGGCCACCAACTGATGAATGGCTTACATCAGGGATATAAGTCTCTGAGAAAGGACAGGGCACTGTTTGGGTGGTTTTTTGTGAGATAATGAGAAACTTGCACCCAGATATGTCCTTGTGCACAGATACATGACTTGGCCAGAATGGCAAGGACTCTTTTAACAAAATGAGTCAGTTAGGTCAGAATGGATGACAAGGTAGTGGCTAAATAATGTAGGGGTGGAAGGAGCTCCTATGCTCAGATATATGTCAGGAAAGGTAGAACTTAGTACAGGGTACATCTTTTGGCAGGATTCAGGGACTGCTAAGTCAGGGGTAGGGGATTCCTAAAAAAGCAGCTTTGTTCTGAATTCTGAGAAGGAGTCAACAAAAGCAGTATTTACAGAGTGCCTGCTCAGTGCCAGGTACTGGGTAGGCCTTGTGGATATGGAAATGACAGAGTTGATTCTTGCCCTGTCTCTTGCTTCAAAAACCTTCTGGTCTAGACTGCAAAGCGTTACAACCTCAGTAGACCCGTGAGCTGAAAAAGCTCCTGTGTGCCTGGAATCAGAATGGAGAGAGAGTGGGAGGGAGGAAGGGATGTAAACTGGGAAGGGTCAGCGATGTCCCCAAGCCTAGCCTGTGGAGACATGGAGACCCTACTTCACCCTCCATCTCAAACACGTAGTGATTCTTTTTTATTTTACCAAACTTGGGATGAGTTAGTGCTGATAGTGCTTTGCACTGTGGTGAGCAGTGGAGAGAGGGGCCATCTTCTGGGTTGCTTCCAATTTTCTCATACTTCGGAGGTTTAGAGTTTTTGAAACAGCTTATGTGTAATTTCTTGGCCTATACTTTTCTTTTTCTCAATTCCCCTAGAATGACTTAAACTTCTACCCTCAGCCCTTCCTTCTTTCATTGTTAGAGCAGTCTAGAGGGCCACTCTGGCTTAGGAGACGGAAAATGAAACACAGCTGGTCCTAATTACTTGCTTTGTCAGGACCCAAAGTGCCTTATTGACCAGTATAGCTATGGCCTTGCTTCTGAGCCTGTCTTCAAATCACTGTGGCTGTGTCGATAACAGTGCCACCGACTTGTCTTAATAGCTGCAGCTGATTGACCGTTTGCTGACCTGATTGATCACTTGATTCCCAAGTAGAATCTGTCCCAAATAGCACATTTAGTGACCATGTGGCTCCTTCTCTGTGCTTTTAGCACAATCACTTCAACGTTATGTGCTTTGGTTTCCCCGTAAGGTCAATAGGTTTGTTGTGAATAGGTGTATTGATTTTTCTGAGATTACCCTAAGGGTTTAGTGGAGGCTGAGGACAAATGTGCCACAGTGAGTAAGACTTGTTGGCCCCAAGCTGTTCCTGGAGGTCCCTTAGGACTTCCAAGGATAGCAGAGTGGGTGCAAGCCATTTGTATGTATAGGCATCTGTGTGTGAACATGAGATTGTCGCTCCCTGGAGTGCTCCCACCATTGCCTCACTACCCAGTGCCATGGACTAGGTCACTCTGATTTCAGCCTCCCAATCAGTTCCTCAAGGAAGCCTCTTATGAGTGCCTGGATGAGATCAAGCTTCTTGGGCTTCACACTGAGCAGCTTGCAAATTTCCTCCTTAGCAGCTAGCACAGTTGGTAATATTTATTTGTCTGAATATTTGGTTAACGTCTGTCTCTGCCACTGACAAGTTCTATAAAAAGATGAGCACAACTCTTTCACCCCTGGGACCTAGCACAGGGTCCAGAATATGGCATAATCACCTTTCTTTCCACCCCTAGAATTGCCACTGTAATCCATGAACCTCTTTCTCCCTTCCACCTGCTTCACCTTCTACCTCCACTGGCATGTAGTTTAAGTTTAGCCACCAGTCACCATCCCTCCTTTGCCCAGCCTGTTCTATCTCCACTGCCTGTAGCCCATTCAGATATTCAGGGGCCGTATTTATCTTCTAAAAACATATGGCTCTAACCATCCTCAGGGGCTCCTGGATCTGCTGAATGGGTATGTCCCTTCTGCAGTTCTTTAAGATCTCACTTCTCTAGCTTCATCTCCACCACTCTCCATGTCAATGTTTGTGTTTTAGTCAAGCCCTTCTTCTTAAGTACTGTATTCCATGTGTCAGTTCCACAATTTTATGTCAATCTAAGCCAGCCACCCTTTTCTTGTCTGGCATAAAATGTAATTTCCTTCCAGGAGTTTTCCCTGATTAAACCCACTCTATTCAGATATCTTCTGGTTCAGTTTGTCAGACACAGTACCCCCTAAAATATTTAATGCAGTTACAATGAGGTGACTATCATCATTTAAATGTATTTAATATTGCCGAGCACTGACTGAATGTCAGACACTGTGCTGGGCCCTGAGGATATGCTATGACCATGAGTGACACAGCCCTTTCCCCATGGAATCCACAGTCCTGTGGGGTAGCCAGACACATGGGCCAAGTAACTGCAAGTGTGATGACTACTTCCAAATGGCAAGGGCATAGTGCTCAGAGAGCTGACCCAGTCTGAGGTCAAGGAAGGCCTCCTTGAAGAAGGGTCATCTGAACTGTAATCCAAGGCTAAGTAGGAGTTAATTAAGCTGGCCAAGGGGTAGGCCAAGAGCAGGATAGGAAATAGTTCTAGGTAGAGAGATGGCTAGTGAAAAAGCTGTTCATGAAACAGAAGCAAGGGAGACTATAGTATTTGTTACGAAATCTTTAAGGAGTCGCTTTTCTGGCTGGAAACTGGTGACGCCTTTGCCCAAGTTCTTGTCCTTCATCCAGGAAGAATGAGGTATGGAGACAAGTAGAAGGTGAACAAGATGAAGAGGACCTTTATTGAGTTCAGCTCAGAGGATACCTGCAGGGGGTAGCTCCTCTCTGCTGGCAGGTCATCCTGCTGTCTCTGCAGCTCTCAGCAGACAGGGTAGTTCCTCTCTGCAGCTGGTCGTCCTCTGCCTACCCTTCCCAAGCTTTTTTGGACCTCAAAGGGGAGGAAGTGTGTGCTGATTGGTCCATGAACAGTCGTGAATGGGCTGGAAAAAGCATCGCAAGTCTCTGGTCCATGGGGCTGGCAGCCCAGCCTCCAGCCTTCAGGCCCTCCCTGGCCTGAAGGTGGGACCTTACTGGGGACCCACTCCCTTCTGCCCAGGAATCTATCTGCCTCCTATTGCCATTCACAGTGACTCAGCTGGGCCCTGACTTTGCTCCAAGATCAGAGCAGGCACCAACAGCAGGGAGAAGCCAGGCAGCAGGAACAAGTGCTTTCTGTTTCCAAACCTGCAAGGACAGGAGGGCCTTTGCAGCCTCCCAAGAATGCAGGGATGCCTGAGGCTGCAGCTGCCAGTTTGGGCAGCTGCGATGTACCAGGGAGGGCAGGGGGCTACTGCAGCTGTACCAGGGAGGGCAGGGGTCCTGACTGCTCCTGCCCCTCACCCTGCCCTCCAAGAGCACAAGGAGGTTTGGATTTGTAGCCACAACTTGGGTGGCTGCAGCCCCACCCAGGAGGGTGGGACTCCTGCCTGCTCCATGGAGCAGGAGGCCAGGGTCTACAGTAGGGACACCTGGGGAACTCCCACCACAACTCAGAAGAGGCGGGGCTCCCACCTGTCACTGGTGCCTGCCAGCTCCACACAGCATGCAGCCCTGGCAGGGCCACCCTGCTGCAGCCAGCATGATGGCAGCGGCAGGCCATCTGGAGGGGCGACTACCATCAGTAGGAAAGTAGGACAGAGGCCAGAGCATGCAGAACCTTTAGGTCATAAGAAGGAGTTTGAGTTTTATTCTAAGGAAAGGTGAAATGATGGGACAAGCCTTCCATTTTTAAAAGGTTAGTGTGTTTGCCATGAGGTGAACAGGTTGCTGATGGACAAGAATGGAAGTAGAGAGACTAGTGAGGAGTCAATAATTTATTGCCCCTCAGCTCCAAGCTTATCCTTCTTGCTTGCTCTGTGAAATTGGATCTGGGCCCTTTAAATGCTTTTTCTTGTCCCTTCTCGTTGAAGTTCTGTCCGTAGAGGGCACTTTGGTGTGCTGGATCAGCAGGCTCTCAGTGGCCCTTGCAGATGGCTTTTCCATATCTCACCTCTGTACCACACATGGATTCCCAGTACTTGGCTCCTGTAGGGCATATGACTTCTCCTTGATCCAGTACCTGTAGCAAACATGGCTTTTCTAGCATCTGACTCCTGAACCATGTGTGGCTTCTCCAGTGCCCAGCTCCTACAGCATGATCGGCTTTTCTTGTACATAACTCCGATCCTGCAGTAGACAGTGATCAGCAGTGCCCGGTGGCCAGCATCTTCCTCTGGCACCCAACTTGGGTGCTTTTGGTGGGACATCTCCTAGTGAATAGCTTTCTTCAGCATCCTAGAGGGCAGTTTCTTACCAGTTCCAGAGAATGGATGTCCAGCAAGTCTACCAGCCAGTCAATAAGCCATGGCCATGTCCTCTCTAACAAGGTGTGCATCTCTGCCCTGGAGGATACAAGGGAGCTTTTATTTATTTATCCCATTTAAAAATCATTTTTTATTATGGGAAGTTTCAAACACACACACACACACACACACACACACACACACACACACATATATATGTGTGTGTGTGCATGTGTGTAGAATAATATAATAAACTCTTTATGCCCATCAGTCAGCTTCAGCATTTATTGTCATGTGCCAAATTACTTTTATCTATAAACCTCCACAATCCTCTATCATCCCATCATTTTAAAGCAAATACAAAAGACATCATTTCATCCTTAAATAGTTCACTATATATTGCTAATATATTGGGACTCTTTTTTTCCCTTGAGCTACAGTACCATAATCCTATCTTAAAATGATTTCTTAATTAAAATCAAATAGTTACTTAGTGTTCAAGTTTCCATGATTGTCTCATAAATGTCATTTAGTAATTGGATCCAAAATGTCATTTAATAACACAGATCCAAAAAATCCACGTATTGTATTTGTTGTACTTATCTCTTAAGCCTGTTTTAATCTCCAGGTTTCCTCTCCGCATCCCACAATTTTCTTGCTATTCATTTGCTGGAGAAACCTGGTCATTTGTCCTTTAGAATATTCCACAGCCCAGCTATTGCTAGTTGCATTCCCATAGTGTCATTTAACATAGTCTTTCATCCCTGAAGTCTCTGTAAACTAATAACTATATGAAGAAGCTTGACTAGAGTTAGATTTGAATGTTGTAGTGCAAAACACTTCATAGGTACACATATCACAGATATTTGTATTATATCAAACGGGGGTGGGGTGGGGTGGGGTGTATGTTTTTCTTGACGTTGAAATTACTTTCTGGGTTTAGGCATTGTCTATCTCACACATCCACAACAAAGTTGCCTGAGAGCCTTTCGCCTAACGATTCTATTAATAGCAGCTATTGTTGATCATTGTCTGCATTCTTATTTCACTGGAAGCTACAAAATAGTGGTATCACAACTGCGTGATTCCTTCTACATTTGTCAGCTGGAATTCTTCATGAAGAACAGCTTCCCAGTATGCCTTTTCAGAATATGTTGGTTTCCTGACATCTTCTGAAGGTGATATATGAACACACGGGTTGGATTTGTTTAAATCTATAGTAGTTATTTGTAGTTATCTTTTCTTTGGTCAGAGGGAGCCTCTCTGTTGGCTTCTGTGTCCTTTTGAGAGGATCCCAGTTGGATTTTGTTTTGCTTTGTTTCCTTTTTAAGTATTATTTGCATAAAATAACACCATTGTCTTTGATAGATGCATTGCTTTTTTTCAGCTTTATTGAAATATAATTGACAAATAAAAAATGTATGTATTTATGGTGTACAATGTGATAATTTGATGTATGTATACATTATGAAATTATTAGTATAATCAAACTAATTAACATATCCATCACTGAATATACTTATCTTCTCTGTGTGTGTGTGTGTGTCTGTGCGTTGTGAAAACATTTAAAATATATTCTATTGGCAATTTTCAAGTATACAATACATTGTTATTAACTGCGGTCACCATGTTGTACAATAAGTCTCCTGAACTTATTCCTCCTGTCTAACTGAAATTTTATACTCTTTGATCCACATTTCCCCATTCTCCCAACCCTCCGCCAGCCCCTGGTAACCACTGTTCTACTTTCTGCTTCTGTGAGTTCAACTTTTTTAGATTCTACAGATAAGTGAGATCATGTGGTATTTGTCTTCCTGTGCCTGACTTGTTTTGTTTAGTATAATGTTCTCCAGGTCATCCATGTTGTGGCGAATGACAGGATTTCCTTCTTTTTAAAGGCTGAAGAGTATTCCATTTTGTGTATGTGTACATATGTGTGTGTTGGTGTATATATGTCATATTTTCATTATACATTCATCCATTGATGGACACTTAGGTTGATTCCATTTCTTGGCTATTGTGAATAATGTTGCAATAAATACATGAGTGCAGATATCGCTCCAATATACTGATTTCCTTTCTTTTGTGTCTATACCAAGCAGTGAGATTGCTGGATCATATGGTACTTTTATTTTTAGCTTTTTGAGGAACCTCCATACTGTTTCCCATAGTGGCTATGCTAATTTATATTCATGACAGGGTTTTTCACTGGGTACTCTATGATACTCTTAGGGGTTCCTTATATCTGTGATTCCTGTGTTCTTCAGAGTTATTTTACTCATGCCTAGCCAATCCCTTATTAATTCAGCTACTTGTTATAATTAATAATTCTTTTACAAAATAGCTTTTTTAGAGTAAAATTTAGATACCACAAAACTAGCTTTCAGTGTACAGTTCAATGATTTTAAAATAATTTTACAAAGTTTTGAAGCCTTCTCCATAGTCTAGGAAACATTGTGCCCATGAGAAGTCACTCCTCATCCCCATCCCTAGCCCTGGACAACCACAAATCTACTTTCTGTCTCTATAGATTATAGATTATGTGGACATTTCTAGAATATGTGTTTTGGACATTTCTAGAATATGTGTTCCTCTATGTCTGGCTTCTTTCACTGAGCATATTTTTTAATAAACCGTAGTAAAATACATATAACCTAAAATTTACCATCTTAACCATTTTAAGTATATAATGGTTAAATCACATTGTTGTACTACAGCTCTCTCGATCTTTTTCATCTTACAAAACTGCTAGTGAATAATTCTTTATATTGAACTTTCCTGTCCTGATTGGATTTAGACTGCACAGAAGTATACAGTGTCCCAGGAAAGAGATAGTGGAGCTTGGACTAGGAATAACAGTGGACTTGGAGAGAAGGAAGCAGATGCAGGATATTTTGACACTGATGAATTCAATAGAAGGGTAAAGGAAAGAGAAGAATTGAGGATGACTCTTATAATTCTGGCTTGGGCACTGGGTGAGGGTAGTAGCCTTCACTGAGGGGAAAGAGCACTTATTTGGCAATAGAATGTTTGAATGAAAAGATGCTTCCTTGTCAAATTTTCCTTCGTTTCTGGCAAATGAGTGTTGTATGCTTTGGCATCTTCTCCATCACTGGCTCTCAGCACTGGCTATACATCAGAATCACCAGAGAGCTTTTAACATCTATGGATGTCCTGGATCCATCCCAGACTAATTCAATCAAAATATCTGGAGATGGAGTCTAGGCACTGATAATTTTAAAGAATTTTACAGATAATTGTAATGTGCATCCAGTTTTAAGATCCATGGAAGCAGATGTAAAATTAGAAACTATAATGAAACTGAAAGTATTTAAGGTGGGGGGGCTATTGGATGGCCTGCATAATTAGCAAAGGTAAGCTAGTTAAGACAACATGAGAAGCTGTCAGATTAGAAGGTAAAGATGATCAGAAATGAATACATTTATTAGGTGGTAGAATCTTTACTATACCTTGGGTGCAATCTGTGTGCTTGGGTTCACGTCAGGTGCTTTATACTTGTCATCTACTGTATCACACAGAGAGGGTTCTCCAGAGAAACAAAACCAACAGGATGTGTGTGTGCATGTGTGTGTATGTAGAGGGAGAGATTTTAGGAAATTAGCTAGTGTGATTGTGAGGACTGGCAAATCCATAGTGAAGGCAAGCAGGATGGAAACCCAGGCAGAGTTTCTATGTTGCAGGCTAGAAAGTAGAATTCCATCTTCTTTGGGAAACTTTGGTCTTTGCTCTTAAGGCCTTCAACTGAGTGGATAAGGCTCATTCACAATATGGAGGATAATCTATTCAAGGTTGATTCATTGTAAATGTTAATCACATATGAAAAAAATAAATCTCCACAGCAACATCTAGACTTGTGTGTGATCAAAAACAGGGCACCATAGCCTAGCCAGGTTGACACATAAAATGCACCATCATATCTAGTTTATTTTCACCACCTTGTATGAAAGATAACATTGTGCCCACAATGCAGAGAAAACTAAGGCTCAGCAAAGCCAATTAATCCATCCTAAATCGCCCAGCTGGTGGATGGATGACTGGGCAAGAATGAAAACCCAGGTCTCTGGGATGCCACAGCCTCTCTTGAGACCAGAGAAAAACAAAAATGTATTTCACCCATTCTCCTGAGCCTTAGGCTGTGTTGAGCTTTGAGTGGGGGCTTTAGTAGTACTCTCCTTGCCTCAGTCAGAGGGACACTAGGTTATATTTTCTCTTTTTCTTTTTTGTATGCTCCTTCCCTATGGATCTCTGAAGTCAGCCATCCTTTGCCCTTTGTGAGAGTACAGAGTTTTTACAAGAACTTGTCCAAAAGGTAACCTGCCTTCCTGAACCAGAAGCTGATCCCACCTGTCTTTCCCACTTCCCACTAAGAGGTTAGCTTTTGCTAATACCTGGAGGAAAAAAAAAAAATGTTTTCTGTTTGTGTCTCTGGGTTCTGCTCTGAGAAGCAGAGAGGCAGGCATCATCCCCAGATCTCATGTTTTTTTTTTTTTTTTTTTTTTTTTTTTCTATGCTACACTGGTATCTTTTTGGCAGGACTTGACGTGTCTCTGCTCTCCTTTCCGAAGGGCTTTTAACTCTCCTCCTTCAGGTGAGCCTGGGAGCTGAAGTTCTATATTTAGAATGGCTCTGGTTGTATCCTTCAAGTTCCAACTTGCTTGTGCAGTGATCAACGTTATAAGCGATTATTTCAAAAGGAAAGCAAATTTCCATGTGCCATCTCTTGGGACACATTTCTATAATCCTTGCCTCTGGCATAATGATTTCCATGACAGCTGTTTGTTCAGGTATGTGGTGTGAGTGATCATTTCTTCAGCAGGAGAACTGACTTCCCTATAGCAGTCTCGAGGCTATTCAGGGTCTCTGAGGGATGTTGGGAAAAGTTGAAGTCTGAGCAAGGAAGAGGATGGTGGCACACATTCTTAGAGCTGAGCTGTAAATATGGCCACTTGTCAGACAGACTGAAAATTTCCTAAGTCCCGTTCTAGCTGTCCCTAGGGTTTAACTCTCCCAAGCCAGCTTACCAGGATGTATAGGGGCTGTAGGCATGGAGGTTTTCCACCTGTATAAGAAATTTCATTCAGTTTTAACAAATATTCCCTGAACACATACTCAGCACCTGGTACAGTTCTATGCACCGTGGATGCAGGGAGACTCAGACATGATTGCTACACCTAAAGAGTTTATAGAGAGAAGGCATGAATGCAGGAAGGAGCAAAGCAGAGTGAGGGAAAGCTGCCTGCATGATATGTTGCTTGAAGTAAATATTGAAGCAGGGCACAGTGAAGAGCCTAGAAAAGGACATTCCAAGAAGAGGGATTGGCTCAATGGTGTGCCCATAAATATTCAACAATCAGCTTTCTGGAAAAAAAGGAATCTTTGATGCGTAGTGTTTTCCAATTTCTGTGCTGTAAATAATCCCGCCATGGACCATTTTAAACTACTAACTTGGCATCAGCTGAATGCACAGTTGGGAAGAGATGCATACATTGGGCTGTCAGGACTTGTTTTGAGTTGGCTCCAGCAAACACCACTGGATCAGCCCCCCACAAAGGCTGAAAGTAGCCTCTTGGGACTGCATGATGGGCTTAGAGGCTAAAGAAGTAGGACTTGGGCTGATGGGTGCTAGTGCTGGAACAGTTAGCAGAACCAGGTCTGGAAAGGTTGGCAGGTTATATAGGAAATTATGCTGCAGGGAGTGAAAGACCACTGAAGGGTTTTAAACAAGAGAGACACACAATCAAAACAATATTTTAGAAACATCTACTTGGTGTTCACAATCAAAATTTTTGGTTACCTGTCCTATCAATAAAACATTTTTGAAAATATATGCCTATAGCATATAAATAAACATGTACAACTGAGCCAGATACCCTGTGTGCAAAATACACCTAAATATGAAGGTAAATGACCTAAACAAAGTTGAATGAATGTTCACATCTTTTTATCATGCATCCTAGTGGGTCACCATATAAGCTCCTCATAATACTTGTGTGGCTGGTGGGGTTGATGCTGGAGGCTGAGTGACCTATTGGTTTGTAGTTCAGATGTGAGATAACACTGGCCTAGACTGAGGAAAGAGAGAAGTAAGATTTGAGCCTCCTCACAAGACAAAATCCACAGGACCCATTGACTGAAGGGTCGGAGGATATGGAAGAGGGAGGCATCACTCAGTGAGATGAACACCGAGGAGCAACAAGAATCTTTTTCAGGTAGAGGGGAGGGATGATAACTCATGACAGTAACCATAAACTAGACAGTAAGTAGCCACTATGTGTACAGCACCATCCAAGGCAGCTGTAACCAGACAAAGTCTTCAGACTTGCCTTTATTTTCCTCAGTAGTTATTTACTGTAACAATATTATAACACCATGAGGCAATATTATGGGATGTTTACAAAGAAAAAAATCACCTGTAATCCTGCATTGTAGTCCCTAAGAGCTCATTTTCTATCCCACATTGCCTCCAAGGCCTTCGTCACATGTGTGCATTTATTTTTACATTGCTATACTTACAGTATTATAATTGGCCTTCTCACTTACCATCCAATTTGTAAGCCTCTTCTATGTCACAACATTGTCTTTATAATAATCATTTTAATGGCCGCATAATATTTCTTAGAGATGATGTGCAACAATTTTCTTAACCCTGTCCATATTGCCTAACATCTAGATTGTGTCCAATTTTTTGCTGTTACAGATAACGTGACAACAAATCACTTTGTGTCTGGGTTCTGATTTTGGCTAACCCTAAGTTGCTCTGAAGTAAAGGGCTGCCCTAGTTCTCTCCTCTTAAAAGGAAGCATTATGCAAGCATGGTTTCCTGCTGAAGGTCTAGAACACCTTGCTAGATCCCCATGCAGCTTGGACTTCCATTTTCTACGGTAAAAACTAACGTGTCTCATTACCTTTAGTCGTAAGTAAAAATGTACTCAAGGCAGGAGGTGGGACCAGGTGAGGTAGGGAAAAGACTGAGACCAAGGATGGGAAGTACAGCAGCAGTGTGGGTGTGTGTATGTGTGCGTGTGTGATGATGGAGCTGAAGAGCAAGAAGCAGGCCAGAGTGAGGTTGTGTCCTTTCAGAGCACATGGAATTAGGCAAGGCTATTGGGCAGGAGAGCGGTGTATTTGATGTTTGGACATTGTGACATGCCTAAAGAAAATGAAACATCCTTAAGATGTCAGCTGTTTGAATACTATGTACATTTGCACAGCAACCTCCCATCTTTCCAGAAGTATGCACTGCCCATGCTATTTCACACCTCTGCCTACTCTTAGCGTTTTGCAGACGTCTCTCATTGCAAACTCTACCTCAGAAGCTGCAGTCAAAGGCCTCATATGCCCTACATAGGTTCCTCAATTCTGGTTTCTGGGCAGCGTCTGGGGTAGGGCACAGGACAGCTCAACTGGCAAAGCCAGTGGACAGAGCAGCCTCTGCTTTTCTTCCAGCTTGCTGGAAATATACGACCTGTCTGCTTTGCTCCACTCTCATACTCCTAAAATCTCTGCTAATGGGAAGGGATATTAGTTAGTTATTGTGGCTTTGGACTTGATATGTCTCAGTCACTTCAAGTGGTGCAATTTCATCTTTCAGATTAGGAAGAGTTAAAATTTTTAATAAATTACAAGCATTAGGATTAATCTGTTACTTCTGCTCCCTTTGGTCTGAATGAATCCCAGCTTATTAAGAAGATAAGATCTTTCGTCTTGGGGCCTGAGCCATTGTTTTGAGAAATTACTTTGCATAAAAAAGGAAGAGAAGGTGACATTGTAGTCACTCCTGGTTCCAGGAATGACAGGTCTGGGGCAGGAGCAGCCTCCCTCTACCTTGTCCCCAGTGAGTGGGAAATTTGATGGCTGCTCCTTGACACAGAGTCAAGGTGGCCATGTGATTAGAGAAGAGGGAGGGGTTGACTATATGAACACCTGGATTTCCATCCCAGCTCTGATATGATAACGATAATAATAATAGTAATAAGAATAATTTTATTGAGTTTCTATTATATGACTGACAATGTACTCAGTAATAGTGATAAACCTGTCAACAAAACAGACTAAAATCCCTGTTCTCATGAAGATAGACAATAAAGAAATAAAAACATGTAGGATGTCAGATTTATTTGCAACAGTGAAAAAAAATAAAGCATGAGGTACGGTTGGAGGGGCTTTACAATTTTAGACAGGTTGGAGAGAGAAGGCCACCCTGAGCAAAGATCTGAAGTAAGTGAGGGAGCTAGCCATGTGGCAAGCTAGCCAAAGAGCCTTGCAAGCCAAGGGGGCAACATGAGGCACATTGTGATTGTAGATGCTAAAGAGATAATCTCGGCTTATGGGCATCCTAGTGTCTCCATTCAGGGTTAGAGAGGGGAGCAGGAACTTCATATGCCCACCTTGGTTTCATGCATGCAGAGGGCTGAGATATAGGCTTGACACTTTAGGAGTACCAATTAGATATCCTGCATTAGTTTTATGTTATTGTTAAACAAATTTAGCAGCTATAAACAACACCCCTTTATTCTCTCATAGTTCCCATGTTCCAGTAATCTGGACATGCCTTAACTGGGTCCTCTTCTTGATGTCTCACAAATCAAGATATGCACTGAGCTGGGTTGTCATCTGAGTCGCTAGGGGAGAATCTGTGTCAGTTTAGGGCTGTTCTCAGCTTCCAGGAGTCACTCTTTGGTTCCTGTATATGAGCCCCTTCATCTCCAAAGCCAGCAAGAGTGCATCAAATCCTCCTCTTGCTATAAATCTCTTTGCCATTCTCTTCTGCTACCAGCCAGAGAAAACACCAGCTTAGATAATCTCCATATCTTAAAGTCAACTGACTAAAACTTTACATCCGAAAAAATCTCTTTATACCAGTATATAGATGAATATATGATTGAATAACCAGAGAACAGATATCCTGGGGGACTATCTTTAGAATTTTGCCCACCACATGTCCCCACTTTTGTAAGAATCATGTCAACAATCTCTCTGGCGAGCTACTTCAAGTCCCATTAAATGAAACAAAGATCACTTGTCATAATACTAAAAGTCACTGGCTGACTGATAAGTAAAGAAGGGAAACAAGACATCCCCCTTTTTATTGTTATTGTATTTTCTTTTTCTGGTGTGCTGGCTAAGGCTAAGCCCTGGGCACAGGTACTGGGTATATCCAGAAATTGTTGCAACTGAAACTGTTAATCATCATCAATAGGGAAGAGTCAATTTCTCAGGCAGTAAACTCAAGGTCCAAGACAGCACCCAAGAAGGTGGTGGTAAACATTCTTTCAAGACAGGACAAACCCAAGGCCAATTGGACCAAGATCTTCCAGGCAAAATACTATTAAGAGATTTTATGTGAAAACGCATGTGGAAGAGTTCTTCCAAAGGAACGGTTGAATCACCCAGGGTACAAAAAGTACTAGACTAGGCAGGCATAACCATCTGGCAGCTGTTATTCACTCCCTTCCTCTTGTCTTTCTTTATATCTTTTTCATTTGTATTTGAGTTAACTGCTGTTCTTAAGAGACAAGAGTGGACAATATCCCCTTGTAGCTATAGTACCATTAAAGATCCACTAGTCCAACTCATTTAACAGATGAGGAAGACTTTCCTGGTCTCAGTTTCTTCACTTGTCTAAAGAATGGCAGATTCAAAAGCAAAATTGCAAGCCTGTTTCCTCATCCTTTAGGGATGGTATTATGAAAAATCTGGTGCTGAAACAAAAGGCTGAAAGCCAGAGAGTAAAGAGATGTCCTTTTCTTTTTTTAATGCTAAACTGGGCTCGGAGAAAATGGAATAGGCCAATGACTATGTAAGGTTGAAGCAGTGGTTGAAAGCTTACTTCCCTGTACAATGCCTTGCTCCAAAAAGTCTTATAGGACAAATTTTTCACGAAAAGATTATATTTTCCCTCTATAAGTTATTACAGAGATGAGAAAAAGTGGGAACTTGCCCACTTGAATAACAGAGCTAATGTAATATTGATACCAAAACTGGAGAGGAATAACGTAAGAAAAGATTTACAGGAAATCTATAATAAATGAAATATTAACTACAACTAAACAAACCATTAACTAAATCTAAACATGTATTAAAATAAAACAGCAACAAAAAAATCACACCATGACCAAGCAGAGTTTATCCCCAGGATGCAAGAGCTAAGCATCAGGAAATCTGTCAATACCAATGCACTCAGAGAAAAAAATGAAAAATATTTTTATAGATGCATAAAACACATTTAACAGAGTTTAACACCTATTTGTGATAAAAATTTAAAATTGTTTATAAAGGGATCGCCTTCATCTGTATCAATACCAGCCATTAAAAACAGCAGCTATCATACTTAATAGAGGAGAAATTTTAGAAGTGTTCCCTTTAACATGGGAAACAAGATGAGGACGCTGCCATCACATCCCAAATTAGTACGGTAAGTCCTAAAAAGTGATAAGAAGTATACAGATTGCTAAGGAAGAAACAAAATGGGAGTATTTGACAATTATGTGATTCTTTACATGGAAAACCAAGAGAATTAGACAAACCGTTAGAACTAATGAGAGCCCATTTGCTAGATAGAAGATCAATATTTTAATATCAATAGTATCTTCTACACCAGCAATAACCAAATATTAATAGAAAACACAAAGGCACAAATCTGTGACTGAATAAATGAAGTGTGGAAGATAAAAATGATGGGGATATGCAGCAGTGAAAGGAGAGAACAATGAACATGGGTAAATCTGACAATAGTTACATGTAGTGACAAGAATAAGGTGCTACCATTCATCGTGTGCCATGTTCCGCATGCCGTTCTAAGTGCTACCCAGGTAATCCTCATCACAACCTTAGTAGGTTGATATTAAAACGATTCCTTCTTTATAGGTAAAAAAAATGAAGATTCTGAGAGGTTGAACAGCTTGCTTGAGGTGACTCATCCAGTGAATTGTGGAGGGAGGATCCAAATTAAGACAGCACGACTTCAAAGTCTGTGGTTTAAACCATTGTGCTAGGATCCACTACTGCTTTCATGGCAGGGGTATGGGGTGGCTGGAGAATTGTGGTGTCTTCACCACCGTTACTAACTAAACACTCACCTTATTGTTTGTAAAACATCTTTTAATTTAAGATCTCATGGGGTCCTCATGAGAAAAGGTGAGCTCTGCAGATAAAAAACTTGTTCAAGGAAATAAAAGAGACAGACCAAGCACCCTGATTTTTGACTTCTGCCTCAGCCCTTTGCCCACTAAACTGAAGCCAGGGATCGGGGGACATGGCAAGGCTGGCAACCATGGTGTATCTTCACCAGCTATCTACTGTGAAGCACCTACTTTTTGTTTTGTTTAATTTTTTAAATTATCTTTTTAGATTTCCAAAGAGCATGAACCAATACTCTGGTAAAATACAATAAAACACAATTGCTGGAAGAATGAGAATAAAGACATAATTATTTTAAAATTATTTTTTATTATTAAATTTAATAGACATTATCAACTTGCTATGAAAGTTAAGAAACAGTATGCACTTTTGTTCTTACTTCCTTGCAGACTGTCACAGATCCATGGACCACCTAAGTAGCACTGTTCTAGGTTTCTACATCCCTTTAGCCTTCTATCCCTGTTGCTCTCCTCACATGCTCTCAGAAATACAGTAGGGAAGCTTCCCTCCTCCCAGACTTACCTGAGAGATCATTACCCAGTAAGGCAGAAAGTTACCGTCAGGATGCAGGGTAGGGCTGCTAGAAAAGAGGATTCAGAGCTCCAAGGCTCAGCAGGCTTCCTGGCCCGTGTCCTATAGTACCCTCGTGCTGGGGGCTGATGGGTGGAGTGCAAGGTTTGGGAGAGTGGAAATCACCTGGAGCAGTTAGAAACAGTAACAGAAGGAATAAAGTCCATTTCTGGTTGATTATAGTGAGAGGAAACATAGTTGTTCGACAGAGATGCCTTTTCAGACCTCTGACCCTGAAGGCTTTATCTATGAATAACCACCTGGCATCTACCTGACTGGTTCCTGGGAGAAAGAATCAGGAACGAGCTCTTTGCCTAGTGGCATCTCTTCCAGTGCACACTGTTTTCAGATGAACCTATGACTTTGTTGGGGGCTGTCCTTCACCAAGATCAGGGCACTGGGTATGGGATTCAGGGCATGGTCAACATCACGGGTGTGTGATCAGTGTAGTTCCACAAAGCCCTGTGCTTAGAAGAGGCCCATGCTGGGTTTCATGCTCTACTATTGCTATCTTGAAATTCTTAATAATTTGAAGAAGGGGCCCTGCATTTTCATTTTGTGCTGGGTGTCACAAATTATGTAGCCATTCCTGATTTGGAGTTTGTGCTCAACAAGGCAACCCACAGAGTGCCACCATGGGAGACACTGGGTAAGTGACAATCAGGCTGGATTTCCTCCCACACAACAGAATAAAAATGCCAAATCCCCCATGGAGCAGAAGAGAAATTGGCAGTCACTGTGAATCACATATTTTTCCTTGTTAGTCAGACAACATCAATTGTGTTGGTTGGGGGACAAAACTGTATTGGGAATACCTAATGAGATGTTAAGATCTGCTTGTTTCCAGGGTGAAGTGAATCAAATACTGTGGTCTTGTTTCCCCTGATGAGATTTTACTGACTTCTGAAGAAAGATTAATTAACAAAGAGAGTTGCTTTGTGTGGGTTATCTCTTTTAATCCTTATGCCTCTTCAAGGTAAGCATCATTAATCCCATTTTGCAGACAAAGAAACAGGCATGGAATGGTTCAGTGGTCTGCTTCAAAGTCAATTCTTTCACACACTATACCAGTTGTCTCTATGATGTCCTGGGCTCTATGTGGAAGTGGTGGTGGGAGAGAGAGAGGAGTGCCTCCAAATATTGGCACCACCCTCTGAGCAGCGAACATGTGAGAGAGCCACCATGCGGACTGTAGTCAGTTAGGAATTCACGCCTCTGGTACTGAGAAAAGTTGTGGGGTACTGGGAACTTGAGGGGGATGATCTCCATTCATGTCACACATACACATGTTCTCTCTCCATGGCCAGCTGCCTGCCTGCTGTTGAGCAGACCTGTTGAGTGCCATTTCCTCTGCCCTTCCTCTCTGAATCTACTTGGCCTGTCACCTTCTCTCTTCTTAGCCTAGTGAAATGAAAGAAGATTTCTCTCACTTCCTCCAAAAGAGCAACACATTTGATCCTGTGCTTCTGGTTCCCTCTGACTTCCTCCAAGTGAGCTGCTGCCAGACAGCCCTGGGCCTAAGGTGCTTGGAGAAGGAATAGGTTGAAGGCAGTATGGGAGGGGCTACAGGGCAGGAAGGAGGCAACTAACTAATGCTCCAGAGCTCTACCCTGCTCCTCCCTAGAAATGGAGATGTGCAAATGCTCTGTTTCCACGTGGACTGGAAACTTGTCACTTCTGATCCAACCACCCAGAGCAATGTTTAGAACTAATAATAATAATAATGTCTAGGATCTAAGAGTGATTATGTATAATTGTTGATGAGTGAGTCTGGAGTAAATCAAGTAAATCCTCAGACTGACCCAGCATGCCTTTTGGTAATTTGTCTGAGATTCACCTCCCTGCAATTGCATATTTGCCAAAGCATTTGCTTTTTACTGGCCTCTGATATTGATACCCTGTGTGCAACATAGACTCTCCCTATCAGTTGTGCCTTCTCTCCACAATTTTCAATCTCTTCCTTTCTCCTAAGCGTGTAACCATTTTAATCTCCCTTATGTTAAAAAGAAAACTACGCTTTTGGTGAAGCTTGCCTCTCACCTCGTGATTGAAATTTTGCAAAAGTAAGTCTATATGTGATGCCTCCTGTTCCCTCTTGCAACTTCTTAAGGCTTCAGAATCTGCTGTCATCCCCACTTCCCCCAGGGGTGCTCATAACTCTCTCATTGTAAACATGCCAAGTTTCGTTCTGAAGAAGTTGTTCAGCCTTGTGTTCTAGTTTTTCCTAGAGCCACTCTTATTTCATAGCTCCCATTGTGCAGCAAGCTGCTTGTTCATATAACCTTCTTGGACAGAGTCTTTCTTTCTCTTAGACGCCACACCTACATCCCAGTTTCAGCCATTACGTCTGTGATAAACTCAAGAATCTGCCTCAGTCCAATTCTCCTTCCTATGCTCCGGGGTCAGATATAGAGATACTTGAGAATCTCCACTTGCATATCCTACAACCACCTATAATCCTGTTTGGGTCTAATGGAACTTCTCATGTTCACATTTCACACTCCTCTGAAATCCCTCAAAGTGTTCTTTTTTTTTTTTTTTTTTTCTCTCTCTCTTTAAAGAAACAAACACCATCATCAGTCTATATAATGAAGTCAGACACTGGGAATTCATTTTTGACTCTTAATCAGTTCCAAAGTTGTCTCCTCCTCTCAGTTTCCACACTCTTCCTGTATGATCTAATCTATTCATTTGGCCTTAACCATCCCAAATCAATTTTCAGCCCAGGCCTTATTTCAAGCCTCCAGATCCATGTAACCAATGCCTAGCAGACATCTTCAATTGGATAGCCTACAAGCATCCTGAATTCATCATCTCTAACCCTTAACTCATGTTCTTTTCTACACAAATCCCCTACCCTGTCTTCCTCTACTGTTTCTTACCTGTGTAAATGATATTATTAACCAATCATATTTCCTCACAGACACCTGAAAGATTCCTCTTCCACCAACATCTAATCCACCTCCAAGACATGTCAATTCTACCACCAGGATATATCTTACAGGCTTCCAAACGTTCACTTATGCACCCAATGTTAAGATTTTCTGGTCAAGAGGCAAATCAATGTGACGCAAATATCTACCTCTAAAAATTTAGGCCTCCTTCTTGTGCTCTAGGCCTATTGTCCACTTGGGTGCTGAACACTTTCATTTGACTGTTTCTCTGGCTCCTTATAGTATCTACACAAATCCATCATCCTTTTCCCTTGTTCTTTCTGCTTCTCTCTCTCTCTCTCTCTCTCTCTCTCTCTCTCTCGTCTTTTGTAATGGTACTGCTATACTCTTGGTATCCCATTCTAAAAAAACCTCTTGAATATTTCTGACTAGCTCACTCTCATCTTTCCTGTTAAGTCTGTTTCGTTGATTCAGCCTCCCTGCAGCGCTCACATTCAGCCTCTGCTTTTGTGTCCCTACTGTCCTACTTCAGTACATCAGTAGCCTCTGGCTTCTTCAAGGATCTGATTGCCCCAGGGCTGTATGATCTCTCTGATCTCACTTCCAAATTCATCTCTTGAGCCCAGTTGTCATCATAACACAACACAAGTCTGCTCAAAAGCCATCCATACCTCCTCCTCTTACCCACACAATAAAATCCCAGTGGACATTCAAAACCTTGCTCAAGGGCTAAGCCTTATTTCCATCAACTCCCTCACACATATCCTCTGCTTTAGAAAATTAGGACTCTGCTATTCTTCAAATATTCCTTGTGTTTTCTACCCATGGATCATACTTGAAGCATTCTCCTTTTATCTACTTTTGTCAAACAAAATCCTACCCCTCCTTCAAGACCTGAGACCAGGGTTGATGCTTTCACAAGCAAGAGCTCATCACTACTTGATCTTTGCACTGTCTCCCAGCAACCCAGAACCTCCCATATTTTATGGCAATTGTTTGGTCCCGTGTGTCTTTTTCCACCTTTGAGTTTTGAGCTCCATAAAGGCAAAATCATGTCTTAGTTCTCTTTGTATTCCCAGGGCCTGATGCCTAGTAAATGCTCAGGGAATTTCACTGAATGGAAGCCTGCATGCAGCTTTTCTGCCAAAATCATGTACTTCCTTTTTTGGATTCTTGTGTCTAATATAAACATTTGTGAAAATGCTTATCTCCTCAAGTTGACTTTAAGCCAGATGAGGATGTGGTTAATGTCATCTGTCTCTTTCTACCTCTGCACATAGTGACCTGTCAAGCAGTGTGTATTGAATGAAAGGAGTGTGATTCAAGCTGGCCAATTGTATGAAAGCTCATCATTTTCTTTGAACACTAAGGTATTTTTGGAGAAAATCTATAAAATCAGCTAAAGCCCTAAGTCACCATGGAGCTATGGGTGGTATAGAGTGAGGGAGGGAGGGAGGGAATGGTTTTGTCTGTGTGTGAACCAGTGAGTAAGCAGACAAGAAGGATGGGAAAAAAATAAATGAAGGAGTGAATGAATTAGTGACAGAGTAAGTTAACTAATTTAATGACCAAGCAAATGTGTGACTGAGTGAATAAGCAAATGAATAAATGAACCCATTCTTTCCCCTTGGTGTTTGGGGGCCTTATTTAGCTTTTTGTATTGCCTGATCCCTTGGTAGGGGTCTCATGTACCATTTGGAAGGGTCTCTGCTTCCTCAGATTTTAAGTTGCAGATTTTAAATTACATATATATTTTAAAAATTGCCACAAAAGCAGAGTCACTTGAAAACTCGATTAATTACTAATGTTCTTCATCATTTATCAAGTGCCAGTTGTTACTTGTAATCTTTGAAGGTATTGAAATTAAAAGAATTAAGGAACAATTACGTATGGAAAAAAACCCTCCCCAAATCTAATCAACTTCTGATGGAGAGCTTCGTGCTGACATGGCTGAGCTGGAGAGTGGGGAGATATGGAGAGGGAAATGTGTCCACGCACCACTAAGGCTACTGCAGCTGGTCTAGAGGGAGGTGATTCGTGACCTCACAATGTGATGTGACAGAGGGCCGTTCTTTATGAGGGCTCAGGAAGTAGAGCTGTGCCCTGCTGGACTGCCAGGTAAAATAGAGCTATTGCTTTTGGGAGTGAGGGTTCCTGTGCTTACTCAAGGAGGTCCCACGCTGCTGGAACCCCTCACACACTCTCCCGTCCCTCATCACATGGGAGAGGAAGAGGTTTGGCTTAGGGCAGTTAAGGAAGACAGAGTTGTAGGGCAAGAGCTCACAAAAAAACCCAGCCACTTGCAAGAGTTATAGGCTGAAAGTGGGGCTCTGCACTTGGGCCATTTCCCAAGCTTCCATGCCAATCCAAGGTCAGCACCTGAGAGTGATAACTTCTGGGTACACAAAGGCAGTCAAGGCTTAATGTGGGGTTTCTACCTTGGGCCACTTCCCATCCTTTCAGCATGCCACAGGCAGGCATCAGCTAACATGCACAGGCTGGCCACTGTGGCCCGGGTTTACTGTGGCTGGTTGCCACTGTGAGACAAGTGCAAGGGTCTAAGAACCTTTCTTTTGGCCAGATATCTGAAAGAGCTCAGGCTGAACATGAGACTCTGATGATTGCTCTTTAAAATATACAAAAGGAGCATTTCTGAGTGCTAGGTCTATGGCTGGAAGAGAGGGTATTTCTTAGGAAGATACCTGCAATCACTGCAGAAGCTACTGTCCTACCAATAGCACAGCCTGGGAAACAAGAGACCTTGTTCTCACATGTACCCTGCTGGGTACTTTTTTGTGTTGCCTGGTATAAAGCAGTGTCCCATCTCTTTATTCATCAACCTCTACAAAGAACCCCCTGAGCTGGGGAGTCCATACCTCTTTTAGAGATGGGGAAGGAGGTTCAGTCCAGTACTCAGTCTTGCCCAAAACTCATGGCTATAGAAAAGTGAAGCCAGGATTTAAGATCAGGCCTTCATTTTCCGGACCTTGCTCTGCTTCTCCCACACCCCGTGGTCTACGGGAATTCCCAACTTTCTTTCCAGCTCCCACACTTGCCACTCCTGTTTGTGGTGCTGTGAAAATGAAACATAATACTGATATAAAGCTTACTACACATTAAACCCCATTCTCAGAGCTTTATAGATAGCACAGCATTTTCCACAAAATTCTAGCAAATTGACATACTATTAGTACCTTCAGTTTAAAGATGAGGCAACTGAGGCACAACGCTGTTGCTCATCTTCCCAGGGTCACAGAGCTAAGAAGTACTGAAGCCAAGACTCAAACCTGGTTCCCAAATCACTGCTCTTAGCACTGCATTCCAGGGACAATGGTCCTCTTAGAAGGCTGCCTTGAGTGTCTGCTCTGTAGAGAAAGGGAGCTCAAGGAACAGCTTCAAGTTCTTAACAGACAAGAATGAGCCTGGGTCAGGTAGGGTCTCCTTGCTGTGGGATTTTCTACAGCTTTTCATAGAATGCCTGTTCTTTGCTCTGTCTCACTGTTGGGGCTCCTAGTCTCTTTCCTGCATCCTCCTCACCAGCCCCCATCCCATCAGGGCTCTATGGTAAAGGGAGCCCAGGCACACTCAGCAAGATGTGAGATATAGTAGTCTGGGCACGGGTATGGGCACGTGGACCTGCCGGGCTGCCTGCAAAAGACTTGATTGCATAATGTCATTTAGAAAATGGCACTTGTCTTTTCTTCAAAGGCCTTCAGGATGATGAATTGGGGCTTATTTAAATGGTCCTAAATCAAACCTTCTATGCACAACAACTTGCTCAGATTCATGCAGAGTGGATTTTTAAGGGGCTGATAATAGTAGCTCCCTAGCACTAGCTGTCTTCTGGGCTCAGGGCTGGACCGGGAACCAGAGTTACAGAGGAGAGCTTGGAAAAAAACTATCTCACAAGACAGAGAATGTGAAATCCCTGTGTGTTTTTGGGGACTCCAAGACCCTGAGAGTAGGAGGGATTGACCTAAAGGTACCCAGTAAGTCAGTCAGGAAGCTGCTTTTGGAGTCCTAGGCTAGGGTTCTTCCTCCTGCTTAGGACTCTGGTAATAGCTATCTTCCCATGGGGCCACTCTGGGGTCTACCTCTCCACCTGCAGGTACTCACTGTCTGGTAGCAAACCTGAACTTGCATGACCCTGAAAGTAAATATATCCTTAAATTTCACACCCTCGGTACCTTGCTTGTTTCACTGTAGCCCAGTCTCTTGCTGGCAGCTACCTTGACCTCCTGTTCAGGAAGTAGAATTTTTCTGAGAGGCATTAGTGACCCTTCCAACCTTCGTAGTGCATCAGTTCCTCATCTGCCAAATTATAATAATGGAGTCCTTGCCTTCCCTACATCATTGAATGGTGGAAGGGGCCTGTGGTGGGAAAATGGGAGAAAAGTCTTTTACAATGTAAAGTGCTGTGCAAATACAGTGGCTGTGGCTGTTGTTCTGCTGCTATGTGCCTGACTGGTGACAGGCTCTCAAAGAATTTCGATTAGGTCTTCAGGTGCGGGCAGCCATGATGCTACAGCAATAACATAAAACACAACGCAACAAAACACTAATACCACCACAAAATTATCAGATATGGAATTTATTGATGAGATTTGACAATAAAATTCTAATATTTTTAAGGGTGAGAAAACTATAAGCAGGCCAGGATTATACACAGACAGGGGCTGTGGAGACAGATGGAGGAAAACATGAAACTGACTGTGTGTGTCTTCTGTACATGTGTGCCTCCTATACATAGGGACACACACATAAGGGGCAGAGATTACAAAGCAACCCAGATAAGATTCCTGCATTTGAGGACCCCCAGTCCTGGGAAAAAATGTCTGGGTATGACTGCATGAGTGCTCTGGTGAGGCTGGGACCTCAGATACAAGGAGTGGTGGGAGGAAGACAGGCTGAAGTTGCCCAAGGTCCGATCCTGCAGTGTGCTGAATGCCAATTTCAGGAGCTTGAACTTGATTCTAGGAACACTGAGGAGGAAGCCCCTGGGGGAGTGGAGCACAGGAAGGTTACCATCCATCTTCATGTTTTCAGAAGATCCCTTTTCCTGCAGCATGCAGAGAGGACAGAAGAGTGGCAAAAGTGGAAGTGAGGAAGTCAGAGAGGAGGCAGTTGCAGAGGTCCAGGCCACAGATGATTATAACCTGGACTTAAAAAGTGCCACTAAAACAGATGGGGAGAAGGGATTAAAGCTAAGAGACTGGGGAGAGGTAGAATGTCCTAGACTTAGGGACTGATTGGATATATGTGGTCAAGAAGGAAGAGGTGTCAAAGGTGATTCCCAGGTTTCTTGCCTAGGTAGCATAGTGGATGGGGGTCACTGGGGGTCAAAAAGCTCTGGGAAGAAGATCTAGACTTCAGTTTTGGACACTGAGGCATTTTCTGGTACATTTAAGAGAAAATAGCTAGTAGACAACTGGATATATAGGTCTGAAGCTCAGAGCTGATGTTTGAACTAGAGACAGAGATTTAAGTACGGTAAAGAAGGAAGGGCCAACAGAGGAGGCTGACAATAAACATACAGAGAGATATAAAAGAAATCAGAGAAGCTTGTGGGTTCCTCTTCCCAATGTTCCTAAAAGATCAAGCAAGATGAAAAAGAAGTGACCAACGGATTTAGTAATGTGGAGGGCACTGGTAATGTTCAAGTTCAGTGGAGTGAGTAGTGGAGTCAGTAGTCAGATTTGACTAAATGAGACTATATTGCAATAATTCAGGGTGGAGATAATGGTAGCTTGGAACACAGTAGTGACAGTAGAGGTGGTAGGTAGTGGTTGAATGCTAGATATTGAAGATATTGCTCATAGCACTTGTCAATTGTTAAGCTATGATAAGTGAATGATAGAAAGAGAGGAGTCAAGTATGACTCATAATTTTGAGGGAAGTCAGAGCAAATGAGTAGATGGTGGTACCCTTTATGGAGATGGGGAGAAACTGAGGGAGGAACAAACTTAGTGATGGCAGAAAGTGGCTTATCAAGAATTGTGTTTTGTGTATGTGAAGTCTGAGGTGTGTATCATATATCCACTTGGAGATGACAAGTAGGTAGTTTGATACATGAGTCTGATATTCAGAGGAGAGTTCATGATGGAGAGACAAATTTGGAAATTATCATTACCCAAACAATACTGCAAATCAGGTGATCTCTAGGGAGGGAATACAGATGAAATAGAGAAGGTCAAGGATGGAGCCCTGGGGCACTTCAACATTCAGACAGAGAACAAAAAGAAGAAGCTCCAGTAAAAGAGATTGGGAGGAAGAAGCTACAAATCAGTTGAAAATTGAGTGAGAGTAATTCTAGATCTTGCCCAGAGAAGAGAATATTTTAAGAATTAAGGAGTGATTACCATGTCAAATGCTGTTGGAAGGTCTAGCGTGATAAGGACAGAAGTAATCATAAGCTTCAGGAAGATGTGGGCTTTTGCTGATTGAACTCATTTATGCCTAGTTAAGAACCATTTCAGTGAAGTGGTGGATCAGAAGCTGACAAGAATGGGGAGACAATTTGAAATACAGAAGAGGAGCTAGAAAGAAACACAACTCTTTGCAGGTGTTTGGCTCTCTCTGGGTTAAGAAAACTGGTAGCTGCAGGAGACTGGGGATCAAGATTTGGATTTGTTGAAGATGGTAGATAGAAGCTATGTTTGCATGTACATGGAGATGATGTAGTAGAGAGGGAAAGTTACGTGATGCGTAGAGAGGAGAAAACCACTATAGTGAAGTCCTTGAGTGGGTTAAAAAAAGCACAGGATCAAGGACACAACTGGAGTGGCTGCTCTAAGATCAGAGACCAGGGACGGTTCATCTAAAATGACCAGGGGAAGGCAGAGTCTGTAACGATGAAGGTAGGTAGGTTGATGGATGTGCATGAAAAGGAAGAGGGGCAGGACTCACTTAAGAAAAGATTCAGAGTTCAGAGGTGAGCCACATAGGAGTCTCTAGAAGGTACCTGGATGACGGAAGATAGGATAAAGTTCAAGGCTGTGGACCAACTTGAAGGTCACTGGAGAAACTTCTGTTCACAGAAGGAAAGGGAATGATGCAAAGTTGCACAGATCTTAAGTGGCAGTACTGGGAGGGGAATTTAAGTCTGATTCCAAGGCCTGTGCTCTTTCTCTTCAAACCTCCACCTTTGGGTGGAGATTGGTTTGTGGACTGCGGTGCCCAGCAAGACATTCTTCCTACATCATATTTATAGCTGCTGGTCATTTGGCCTTAGTGTAAAGCTGAAATGTGTATGGTCAGAGGCAGGAGGCTGGCTAAGTGACCTCTGGCCTTTCCCCTGCCCTAACTTCCTGGCATGAAAGATCAGAGCTTGATGCATATTTTGCTCTCATAAATTGTTCATAAACTCTGATGGCAAGCTTTGTATTTGTCACTCCCTAATGTAGCAGTGGCTACAGCCAGCTGACGTCAAGCTCTGGGGAGCAATGCAGTAAATCATTTTCCCTTTTGTGTGAGAAGAAAAAAGTAGAAAATTACATTCTTCTCAGATTTCTCTTTTGAATGTGCTGGTGCCTCTGTCAAGTGCTCCCTCTTGCAAATAAGAAAGCAGTATGACCCCCATGGAGCAGGCTTTTCAATAGGCACTGTGAAGGTAATCCCCACACAAAGAGAGAGAGTGGTGAACAGCAATCAGAACTTGTTGTCACATTAGCTCACAAGCTAGAGGTTGGGTTCTCTATTCTGCAAGTTGGGAACTGAGATTCAGGAAGCTTGGGAATTCACTCAAGTCATCCCGTTCAGCTGGTAAGAGGCAGAGCTGGGCCTGAAAGCTGAGCTGGAGTTCAGAGTCCGGCACTGGCCCAGTGATCCATTTGGTCCTGGGTGCAAGTAAGGACTGAGGCCTACCAACCTATGTGGGGTTAAAAACCACCTAAGTAATGAAAATGCAAAACAATGATGCTGCTGATAATGATGATGACTCTAATCTTTTCATTAACTCCTCTGGAAATCAGAGAAGGAAATTATACACGCAAAAAGCCTCAGCTGCACTAACACTTCATGCCTGTGGTCTCTGTGGTCACGGCCAGATCCAGCAGCTGGGACCCTCCTGAGGGCCCCAGCCTGCTCCAAAGGGGATCCCTGGCTACTTCTGGCATCCATACAGGCATTTCTGGCTGCCTCTGCTCAAGGCTGCGTTATTTATCTCGTGTTTGTCATGACAGATACAGCAGCATGGAGGAGCTGTTGGCCAATTTGAATAGTGCTTCCAGAAGCATCTTCCAAGCTAATTGGTTCATCTCTGGTCAAACAGACATGAGTTGCCAAGGGCAAAAAGCAAGAAATTAGCCAGTGACTCAGCACTCAGCTACTCAGGGGCCCCACTACGGCATGTCCCTTTTCTGAGCCTTGACATCTCCAACAGAAACAAAGGAGCTGAACTACACGGCCTCTGAGGCCTCTTTCAAATTTTATT
>PVKV010008698.1:0-86102 GCA_004027835.1 Alouatta palliata
AAGGGCCACACTAGCTGTGCTCTTCCTGGGGGCTTTCTGTCTGGCTTCCGCTCCTGTGAGTGGTCTACCACCACCACTTTCTCACCCTGGCCACACCAGGAGAACAGATTCTCACTCTTACCCCCAATTCAGCAGAAACAGGAAATATCAGTGCAAGGACTGTGCTGTTATCTCAAAAACAGATTTTTTTGTTATTGTTGTTATGTTAACCTAAAATCTCATCATGTAGAACAGAGCAGTTTCTTTGGGATTCTGCTCAGGTTTCCCTTGAGATTCTGCCTCTTTTATAGATTGCATAGAAAACATCCAGCCACATGAAAGGGTCAGTTTGCCAACTGAAGGGAAGATGATAGCTAGTGTGTCCAGGGCACTGCTCCTTGTGACCTGTCAGTCAAGAAATTGTGTGTGTTTTTGACACTTCTAACCTCAGCCTTATATTTTGTTTATTAAACTAAATTCATCATAGTATGTTTTTATACCAAGGAGATTTAAAACTAAGTTTGAAAGTATTGGCAACTGTTTTTCACTTAGTCCAACTCAACTTACATTCCAATGTCAACCGTCAGGAGACAAATCACTGGGCAGAATACCAAGTGACAACAAATACATTCTTCTAATTTACAGATTGTTGGTAGACAATGTCTGACATTCCTCTCTCTCTCTCGAAATATGTGGCTGTTTGTCTATACTTGGAGACTACTCTGTTTTGATTAGTTGGTGGACAACTTAGCTCTCTTGTATCTAAATTCTTGCAATACCAAATGTGAGTTGAAATTTTAAAAACTGGTTTAAATAAGATATATCCTTCCTGTCACATCAAATTGTGTGAGCTCAAATATATTTCTGTGATTCACTTATGTTTTCTGTCCATCAAATCAAACTCCCATATGCTTCATTATAAAGTGTTTTAGACCTCTTTAGGAAATAGTTCCACGTAACTCTCTAGAATTTTTTTAATGTGAGATGTGGTCGTAGATTTCTGACATTTAATAAGATGGATATGAGTTTGAAAAGGAAGGAAGCTGAAAATGAAAAATACTGTTTTCTAGTCCCAGGACTGAATCATTATTGAAGATCATTCCCTCACGTAACATTTCTAAAATGGTACCGAACCAAGAGTCATACATATCAAATGTTAGGGCCAAAATGGATGTTAAAGACTAATCAGTGACTTTGTAAATGATAAAGGTAATTTTGGGTGAAATGATAATTTCCTGTGTGGGAACAAAAGGCGTTGCAGTATGTTTTAGAATTATAGGCTGGGCGCGGTTGCTCACGCCTGTAATCCCAGCACTTTGGGAGGCCGAGGCAGGCAGATCACAAGGTCGAAATCGAGACCATCTGGCCAACATGGTAAAACTTTGTCTCTACTACAAATACAAAAATTAGCCAAATGTGGTGGCGCATGCCTGTAGTTCCAGCTACTCGGGAGGTTGAAGCGGGAGACTTACTTGAACCAGGGAGATGGAGGTTGTAGTGAGCCGAGATCATGCCACTGCACTCCAGCCTGGGCGATAGAAACTCCATCTCATAAATAAATAAACAATTAAATAGAATTATAGAGCTGTTTGCTGCAGTGGCTCTGAAGTGTGGCAGAAGGAGCAACAGGCTCGAAGGGGGCCACCTTGGACTTGAGTCCTGGCTCTGCCGTTGGTAGCTGTAGGAGCCCAGGCAGATATTTAACGTGGCCATATGCTCTTTGTCTGTTAAATGAGGGTAATGACATCTACTGTATTTGTTATGAGGACGACCAATAAGAGATTCAAAGCACCTGGTACAATCAGTGTCTGGCCTATGCAAGTGCTTTAGAAATGGAATTAGGTAAAGTAAAGGAATCACTAGTAAGAAGTAGCTATGGAACTTCAAAAGAAATACAGAAAATCATTTCAAATAGATCCGTACAGAATCGACTCATCAAGGAGAAGTTTGAAGAAAGATTTTATCAGGAGACCTAAACAAAAGAAAAAAATAATTGAAATGAATGTTATCTTTATGGATACCAAGTAAAAGTTACAGATTTCTTACTGTTTAATAAAATGTATAATATGACATAGCCAAGAGACCAAAGAATCGTCAAATTTCAAAATAAGGAATAGTTTTGAGTCTTTATGTTAAGGCAATTGAAAATCCAAATTAAGGACGAGCAATGTTGAAGGGAATGTGAAAAATAAACCATGTGCTAGACTCAAAATGAGTTTCCACAGGAAAGATTTGAGTCTCAGGCTCCTAAAAAAAAGAATAGGAAGCCAGGCACGGGAGCTCATACCTGTAATCCCAGCACTTTGGGAGGCCAAGGTGGGTGGATCATGAGGTCAGGTGTTTGAGACCAGCCTGGCCAACACAGTGAAACCCTGTCTCTACTAAAAGTACAAAAAAATTAGCTAGATATGGTGGTACATGCCAGTAATCCCAGCTACTTGGGAGGCTGAGGCAGGAGAATTGCTTGAAGCTGGGAGGTGGAGATTGTGGTGAGCCAAGATCATGCCATTGCACTCCAGCCTGGGTAACAAGTAAAACTCGGTCTCAAAAAAAAAAAAAAAAAAAAAAAAAAAAAAAAAAAAAAAAAAAAAAAAAAAAAAAAAAAAAAAGAAAGAAAGAAAAAGAAATAGGAGTAAGGAATGAAAGTCCAAAAGTCCTCTACACACATCTATTAGCCTCTGCTTGTCTTTTCTTCCCAAATGTCAGGGGGTCTGAATGAGGGCAGTAATTTTAATTGTCTTACCCTGCATAGCACTATTCTTCTCTTAAAAAATATGAACTGTAGCACAGAGTAGCTCAATCATTCAAGCATTTTGGTTAACCTAATTATTCTAAACCTACTCCTATAGCTGTTGAAAGGACTAAGATTTTATCTGAGTGACATTCTCTGTAGTGTTCCAATGAGACTGATGCTTAAAGGTTTTAGGTAAAGGGACAGACTTGACAAAATGGACATTGTGAAACATATACAACTATAAAGCCATGTTACTTTAAAAAACATTTTGATATATATAATCTCATTTTATTCTTACCTCCTATCCATTTCATAGTTGAGGGATATGAAAAGGAAAGGACAGAGAGGTCGGTTCTGAGATGTAAGTTTCTGCCAGCTTTCTCCACACCAATGAGCTATTTTCTGAATTTCTTTTTTTTTTAATTATACTTTAAATTCTGGGGTACATGTGCAGATTGTGCAGGACTGTTACAGAGGTATACACATGCCATGGTGCTTTGCTGCATCCTCAAACCCATCTCTACTAAAAATACAAACAATTAGCTGGGCATGGCGGCACATGCCTGTAATCCCAGCTACTCAGGAGGCTGAGGCAGGAGAATCACTTGAACCCGGGAGGCGGAGGTGGCAGTGAGCTGCGATCGTGCCACTGCACTCCAGCCTGGGCAACGGGGCGAGACTTTGTCTCAAAAAATAAAATAAAATAAAAATAAATAAATAAGTAAATATTTTCTGAATTTCTAGATGACCAAGAAATCCCACTCCTAGACACGTGACCGAACTTACCGAAAAGAATTATTCAGACAACACTTGTATGTGAATGATTATAGCAGAACTATTCACGGTGGCTAACAGATGGAAATAACCCAATACCCATCAAGAAGAGTAAATCTGATCTTAGCCAGGGTCCTTATTTGCTTTCTTTTCTCTAACACCACTGCCTTCCTTTCCCTCTCAATGCCCAATGCATGGAAAAGGTTGTTTCCCATGTCCTATTCTTTCCTTACCTGCCCCGGTGTTAACTGAGATGCCAGCAGAAAAAGGCTGCAAGTGGTTATGACTCTTGGACTTATATCTTGATGTATTTGCATTTTTGTATGAACTTGAAGTTCCTAGGACAGGTGTTGGCTTCTCAACCTACAGTGTTCTTTAGTGTTTCTTATTCACAATGGCCACTTGAGTTCGCCTCATTATCTTCCTTCTCCATGAAAATCACTTTAAAGTTACCATAAAGAAGTACAAAAGTGATTTCTAATGGAAGCCTTGTCAGAAGATCAGAAATTTGGGGAAATTTGTTAAAAGTGAGAAGAGGATGGGATCCTACTGGTAGGTAAACAAGGCCAAGTCCCCCCTCTAGGAGGACTCTGGGAACATTACAAGCATGGACGCTACAGGCATGTGGAGGTGAGTGGGAAGGGGAGATTCACACTGAATAGTCAGACTTCCTCCTGCAGAGCAGCTGTGCCATTGGCTTACCCCGAACCCATTGAGACCTGGTAATAAGCACTTAGATTCAGGCACAAACCAGTGACACCATTGCTGAAGACAGAGAACCTCTTCCTAGAGTTCCTAGGATGGGTGTTGGCATCTCAGTGTAAAGTGCTCTTTTTTTTTTTTTTTTTTTTTTTGCCATTGACAGTGAGATTATCTTACTTGCCTGGTGCCCTAAAGTGGAACCTGCCATATAACATGCCTCAGTGGTAACATGCAAAGCTCAGCTACTCTCATTAAGGCAAAGATCAGCAGCAGATGGAATCTGCTCCAGTTACCTATGTGAGCTGTCTTAGCCTATTTAGTGTTGCTCTAAAGGAACATCTGAGGCTGAGCAGTTTATCAAAAAAAAGAGGTTTGTTTGGCTCACGGTTCTGCAGGCTGTACAAGAAGCATGGCATCAGCTTCTGCTTCTGGTGAGGGCCTCAGGAAGCTCACAATCACGGTAGATGAAGCGGGTGCAGCATATACAGAGATCCATGGCGAGAGAGGACGCAGAGGGGAAGGTGCCAGGCTCTTTTTAACAACAAGCTCTTGCAGGAACTGATGACTGAGAACCCACTCATTACTTGGAAGGTACCAAGACATTCATGAGTGATCTACCCCCATGACCCGGACACCTCTTATTAAGACCCGTGTCCAACACTGGAAGTCAGCATTTCAATGTGCAGTTTTGATGAGGAAACAAACAACCAGACTATAGCACTAACTGATGAGATCAGCAGTTAATACATACGAGCAGACAATCTTCATTTCTTCTGTGATGCTTACTTTACTCAAAGGGAGCAATGAACCACAGGCAAAATTAACCTTTTGGAGGACACTATCGAAAATATATTTTTAAATGTTTATTGCCTGAATTTGCTTTGATGAAATATTGTGTTTGGAACAAAAGGCTTCCTATGAAAAAGGGAAAATGTTTTGTATTGTATAAATATGATTACCAAAATGAGAAATTCAGGGCAAGAGGTGAAAGAAAGTGTGATGAAAAATTTTCAGATCATCGAGCAGAAAAGGCTGAGAGATGGAGGATATAACAGAGTCAAGTTCCTGTTAAACTAATCCATGGGATCAGTCATACAATGGGAGTTCAAGAAAGAGAGAGGAGAATGAGTGTAGAAGGGGAAATGTAAAACAATAAAACTTCTCTACATTGAGAAAAGGTGAAAGGCTTTATTAAAAGGATCCATAGATGCTAACAATGTGCATGGAAAAGAATCTGATAGCTAGATGTATCCTAATTAAAATGTAAGAAACCAGGCACAAATAAAACATCTAAAAGCTCCAGAGAGAATAAAATTAAGCACACACATTTTTCTGCCAAGAAGTAGAATATGATTATCAGAAGTATTGTGAGACAACAAGACAAATACTTTTTTTTTTGACACAATAAAACTTTTATTTACAACAGGCAGAGGGCCACATTTGTCTCCATAGGGTATAGGTTTCTGGCCTCTGCTCTTGGCTGTGAACATTCTTTTTAAAAAATTTTTAGTTGAGTGATAATAATTGTACTTATTTATGAGATACAGACTGATGTTTTGATACGAGTATACAGTGTGAAATGATCGAATTAAGGTGATTAGCATATCGTTCATCTGGAACACTTACCATTTCTTTGTGTTGTGAACATTCAAAATCCTCTTTTCTAGTTTTTTGAAAATATCCAGGAAATTATTATTAATCATATTCCCCAAACAGTGCTACAGAACACTAGAATTTATGCCTACCATCTAGCTGTAACTTGAGACAAATACTTGTAAGCCTAAGGGAAATAATTTAAAATATACAATCCTTTACCAGTCAAAACAGCCAGTGATAAGGCAAAATAAAGGCAAGAGACGATCAAATTGGGGGGCCTCAAAATAGAAGTTTAAATGTTTTTTTGAAGCTCTATAAGTCAGCGGTAATAAAACTGAAAACTAGTAAGCCAGTAAAAATGAAAAGAAACAGGAAGGGGAAATGAAGAGTAGTGGGGAGTGACTACATGTTATTAAAATGTATAAATTATAAATACATGATGACCACATACTGAGAGGTTATAGACAAAGTAGTTCCAGGCACAGACTCTGGAGCCAGACTTCCTGGGTTTGAGTTCTACCCTACCCACTGATTATTGTGCCACCTTACAGGGTTTTTGTGACAACTAATATACTGCTGTATGTAAATACACATGTTATATGTAATACACATAATATATTTAATAAATGTTCACTATTATTAAGCAGCATTATAAAGATTACTGCCAGAGGCAGTCTAATGGTACATAATCTTTGTAATGTCAAATAGTAATTATTTGAGCAATTACTTTTAAAATATGAAAGGCAGATGGGGAAAGTGGGGGTCTATGGCAGAGGATATTGATCCTTTAACTTTTCTCTGCTGTTGGAATTTTCGTTATATGCATGTATTATTATAACGAAAATATTTCTTTGGGTCTTCAGGACATTCATCCATAATATTGTGGGTGTTGCAGAAGTCAGTGTTCACTGATCCTGGATATTTAGAAGCAGAAAAGCTTACTTATCTTGCAAGAAATAACTGGAAAGGCAGTAGAGGGCCTGTGAAAAAGAAGCATTTTTGTTCTTTGAGACCAGAAAAATGACGAGACAAAGAGCGAGGTCAAGATGGCAGGGTACTTGGCTTCTCCACCCATGAATGTGCGGCATGTTCTCCATCATGAACTGAACACGGAGAGAATGGCCCTGGGCATAAATCAAAACACACGGCAGTTCTGATAGCTCCAGGCTTTGTCAGCCTGGATGAAGGCACATCCTTTGACGCACCTGTGACCATACACTTGGCTTGACCTGAGAGCTGCAGGATTGGGGCTTGTCTGAGAATCAAATGTATGAGATACCCTGAGAACTACCCGAAATACTTAGGCAGGTTGACCCAAGAGCTCTGACATTACTGAGATCTCACATGATCTAAGTAGTGACACGTACTGCTGACTGTGGGTATAAATGCTCATGATCTTCAGTGGACCTGCAGGTTTGTGAGGCTGGGGAATATGCATGTTCTTTTCCTAACACCAACACTGCCTCCTCTTGGATTATTCCTCAGAGTGACTGATTCATCGTTCTCCCTCCAGACTTATCCAGCTGAACCTGTTCTCAGCATTGAAGCCGGAGCATCTTCCTAAAATTCTTCTCTGAAAAGGCATATATATATATATATATATATATATATATATATATATATATATGAAGATGCTATGTTTTTAAGTATTTGCAGGAAAATTCCTTTAATGAAAAAGACTGACCTCAGTTGAGAATATATCTTGTACTGTGTGGAAGTGTACCTTTGTGTGAGTGTGTGTGTGTGTTTGTGTGTGTTGAGATCACTCTGGGTGGCTGGCAAAATATTAGAAAAATATTAGGGAAAGTTATAGGTTATAGTCTCAAACCTTTTGGAAGGCTGAGAGGTTTTATTAAGACAGGCTGAAGGCAGCCAGCTCATTATCTTAGCATGGGGAAAAAGATAGGGAGAGTCAAGGCTTTCCTGGTTAAGTCTGTTTACCCCACGTTCCTTTGTCTCTAATTTGTTTGCTTGCGTAAACTTTGTGCTGGATGGCCCTCTCAGTGGGAGGTCAAAGGGAAATTACCTGTTAATAGTCTTTACTCTGGGCTCCAGAACCTAAAGCTTTTATCATTCATAAAACTACTCTCTTAACCATGTTAATTATCCACAAGCATGTTGACTTAGAACCTCTGTTGTAAAACTTACACTGAATAAATGTGAGGATGTACAGGGAGTCTTGGTTGGCTGGCTGCAGTTGCCCTCTGAAAGCAGCCGATGACTGTCCCTAGCCCACTTGAATCACTGTAATGGGTGTGAGGGTGCATTTATTAATCCGTCATTGAGTCAGGGTCTGCAGGACAGACCTCTGCAGATGGTGATCAATGTCTCAGGTGGTGACCCCGACGTGATTGAGGTCACAGGTGGTGCCCTGTGTGAGGAGACCTGATGTGACACTCACCACATGTAAGCATGTTTGTGTGAGTGTATGAGTGTGAGTGTGTGTGGGAGTGTATGTGTGTACATGTTTATGTATGTGTGTGTGTGTGTGTGTGTGTGTGTGTGTGTCTGTGTAAGAGAAGGAACGAAGGAAGAGGGAGTAGGGAAAGTGAGCATGGTATGGGAGAGAGGAAATATCACCCTTTAGGTTTCACAGTAGGAGAAATTTTTTTTTTCTCCCAAATTTTCTCACTATTTGTTGAAAAATGATAAAGATTGATATTTTTGATCACAGGATTCTTGCTGACTGGCTTTTCTATAAATGAAATATAATTGTCAGTCACCTCTTGTTCTTCCTTATCAGGCTGGCCCTTCAGAGGGAGACAGGCGGTCACAGTCCTGCACTCACAGCACCGTTTATGAGGTCAGTAGCATTGTTTCCTCTGCGAGGCCCCTGGTACTTCCCAGGGAGCCCCTGTTGACTTGGGCAGAGATTCTCTAGTAAGAAGAAGTGAAGGGAGGAAAGTCAAGCATAGCATCACGGTAGATGGGCACCTTTGTGTCTAGAGCTGGTGTCCTGTAAGGGTGATATGGGGGACACTGAGTTGTGCCCCACCAGTACAAGGTGCTTCAGAGATTTTCTTCTATCCCATTTCACTTACATCATCCTGTCTCCAGAAGGCATGCTAATCTGAGTGTGGTGACCTCAGTTACGCTTTTGCCCTCTAACAGCTTAGTTGAGGAACTAAGTAGTTTTTCAAATTAGTGAACTTCCAGCTTGCTGACTGTCATGAAACATGACACAGAATAGGTAAATGGAGAGGGAAGAGGATGAAATGTGAGCTGCAACTTTCCTCACAGTGGCTTTAGTAAGGGGAGCAGAAGTATTGAGGTGATGTGGAAGAGTGTGGTTACCAAGTCATTCTGTCTTCTATTTATCCCCAGTCACATGCTTTCAACCCCATTAACAAATAGCCCAGGGCCTTTAACATTGAAACCAGGAGTCTTCAGTTCAATTCAGTTCAACTCAACGCAATCTTAGAACAAATGAAATCTGTTTTTGACCTCCAGCTCAAAGCCAGTCAATGAGAAACTCAGGGACCTACGGCAGGTTAGTATGTATGATATCTGCATGTGGCAATAACTGGGTAACCTAGTGCACAGGTCTTGGATCTGAGACCTCAGCAACCTGGCTGGTGTGGAGTAGGGTGGGGACACGGGAAACTAACCCAGTTGCAGGTCTAATCCTATGATGCACAGTTAGGCAATCCAGTGAACAGCATCTGAAGTATTGGCAAACTCAGCTATCGTCCAGGTAGGTGCTGATATCAGAAAGAGATGAATCCACAGGTGGGACATGGCAATAGGGGGAACCTGAGCAGTGAAGGGAACCTGAGCAATGGGGGCAACCTGAGGATGGGAAGAACCTGGGCAGGGGGAGAACCCAAGCAGTAGGGAGAACCTGAGCAGGAGGGAGAATCTGAGGAGGAGGGAGAACCTGAGTAGCCAGGAGAACCTGAGCAGGGGGTCCGAGCAGCAGGGAGAATCTGGGCAGTGGGGAGAATCCAGGCAGAGGGAGAACCTGAGGATCAGGGGGAACCTGAGCAGGCGGAGAACCTGAGCGGCAGGGAGAACCCAGGCAGTTGGGGGGAACCAGGACAGTGGGGAGAACCCAGGCAGAGGTAAGAACCTGGGCAGCAAGCAGAACCCAGGAAGTGGGTAGAACCCAGGCAAGGGGTAGAACATGGGCTGTGGAGAGAAACTGAAGTGAGATGGCTGGGGCTGGACACTGCCAGGTGGTCAGCAGGCTCCCAGAACAGTCCTGGTCTCGCCATTGAGCTGTGAAATCACCACCTTTTGAAAAGGCTTATACTCTGGGCCAGGTGCAATGGCTCACGCTTGTAATCCCAGCGCTTTGGGAGGCCGAGGCAGGTGGACCACCTGAGGTCAGAAGTTTGAGACCAGCCTGGCCAACATGGCGAAAGCCCATCTTTTTTAAAAATACAAAAATCAGCCAGGTGTGGTGGTATGTACCTGTAATCTCAGCTTCTCGTGAGGCTCAGGTAGGAGAATCGGCTTGGACCCAGGAGGCAGAGGTTGCAGTGAGCTGTAATTGTACCACTGTGCTCCAGCCTGGGTGACAAAGTGAGACTGTCTCAAAAAAAAAACAAAAAACAACAACAACAACAACAAAAAAAACAAAGGCTTGTACTCTGCTCCCAGGCATTGTGGGTTGGCTTTGCAGTGGACAGAAACAAAAGTACCAATCCCCCAACCTTTGTTCTTGTAGAGGAGATACATTAGACTTATTGAAATAATACATGGCAGATATAAATGTTTATAATATGGTAATATGGACATTTTTGGATGTCCTCTTCCCTTTCTTTGTGACATCAGAAAAATGGAATGCAAACATCTTCTTTTGCCTCATGAGGTGGCCTGAACCCTAAGGCCTTTCTGATTTGGAGAAAAAATAGCCTAGTTTTTTTTTCTAGTTCCAGGGTTGATAAGCCATCAGAGACTACTGTGAAAGAGTGGGCATAGAGAGGGTAGGGTTTCATGGCTACAAATATGCTTGGAAAAGCAGGAGATAGATCTGGAGTCCCGAGGCAAGGGGAAAGCCAGTGCTCTGACTGGACTCTGCCTTTGGAGAAGAGAAGGAGGAAGCGCTTCAGGTGCCGGCTTGCTGCAATGGCAGGAGAAGTGGGAGGCTGCAGCCCCTGGAATGCGGTGAAGCCAGGCCAAGGCCCGGAGGCAGCTGTGGTAGGCCGGGGCAGGGTGGAAGGCACCGGACTGGGACCGGGCCAGGGCTACAGGGCCGAGGACCCAGGCCACACGGGCACCCTGGGAGGCGGGGCACAGGGTCACATGACAACATGAAACACAGGCACAGGGCTCACAGTAAGCACATGGACAAGTGGGCACAGGGTCACAGGACAGATGTACACGCAGTCATGCCCAGGCATGACACTGGGGCAGGTCCATGCTAGGGGAACTTGAGCCATCATCAAGGGGCAAGAAAAGTCAGCCACTGGCTGCTGCTGTGGCTTTGGAATGACAGGATGGGGAAAGACAATTTGGTGCCGACGGGAGCAATGGACATCTCCGGAGAAGGCCACCGGAACAGATGCTGGCCGTCTCATGCTGAGGCCCTGCCCAGATCACAAAACTGTGAAGTGATCCTGGGCAGACGTGAGCAAGAATGGCTGAAGTTGAACTTGTTTCATACCTTTCCAGAAAGATGGGAGCTCATCATTGAAGTTAAGTTTAATTGTAGAGAAGAGGGAATTTTGGGATTTCTTGGACAAGGTGCAATGATGACACTGTTCCCTGGTGGAGGTCTTGCCCTTCTCCTGCCTTCCTTTATTTTTATTGCTGTAGAGGGGATTTGGACTTATTTTTCTTTTAGTCTGTGGTCAGAGAGGTTTCGAAGGTGTAACTGCACTTGTGAAAACACATGCATTTCAGATGTCCTAATTAGATGCTTTCTCGTCACACTTTAAATCCCCTGCACTACTAGGAAATGCCTGCCAGAAGGGTTGCCCATCACTCCTTGGTTATCTTCCGCAGTGAAATGATATTTCTTTCATTGGTAACAAATGAGAAAGGCGTGGTACAGTCGGGTCTTAAGGGAACCAGAGCCATCTTCAAGGAGCAGGAAAAGTCAGCCATTGGCTGCGGTTATAGCTTGAGAAATGACTGGCTGGGGAAAGTCTGTTTCAAATAGATGATTACAAAACATCTCTAAAGACAGTGCACACTGGTGTGTGTCACAAATTGGCATAGAAACAGCACTGGGCATATACATTGTGGAAGCCAAGAAGTGAGATTACGCTTGATCTGATTTCCCATAAAAAGACTCTCTTAGTTTCACATATTTAGAACCAAGATCTGTTTTCCTCACCTGCTCTTTTGCCAGATGAAAAGACCCCTCGCTGTTCCCCAGCCTGTGTGTGTGTGTGTGTGTGTGTGTGTGTGTCTGTGTGTGTGTGTTTACTGTTGGTGAACCTCTCTGACTTCTCATCTTCTCAAGCTAATGATTTGGATACCTCTTTGAGGGCAGGATAGAGAAGAAGACTGAGTTGGAGAGCCTTGTAAACTAATGGGGGACAGCTGGGTCCGGAAGGAAAACGGGCATTAAAATGTCAACCAGTATCCAGTGTCTGATGGGCAGGGGCCAGTCTTTGCCTGCTTTTGTGTCTTGGGTGGGTAAGGTTGTATCTAAATATTTAGTTTCTTTGTGCTTTTACTTCTTTTTCTCCTCCATTCCCACCTCCTTTAATTTAATTTTTATTTATTTATTTTTTAGCTTTTTAGGATCCCAGGATAAATAAATATCATACCCTGGGAAACTGCATAACAGAAAGAAAATGCTTAGCGTGATCAGTGTTTAATTGTGTTCAGTTGTGTTTAAGACTAAGACATCTGACAACATCGCTGGGCATCCTCTCAGAGAACAGTTGGCACATTTGACTGCCGTGGAGCGGCGAGGTGACAGCTCCTTCCCACGGCAGCCTTGGCAGCTCCAGCTTTATATCTAATCAAATTAGTTCCTCTCTGCACTCAAACAAGTCAGAAGCAATCATCTCCTAATCTGCGCCTGATAAGCAAATGCAAACACTGCCATGGTGTGATGCTGATAGGACAGGAGGTGAAGGCTGCTAATAAATACTGACGTATCATGTGGATATAATAAGCCACTTAAAAAAAATAGTGGATATAGATTTTCTGTCTTTTACTAAATCTATTTTCTTTCCCACAAGGGAGACCAGGCAGCTATTGCGAGAGGATAAATGCGCTTGCTTTGTGGGTGCTCTGCTTCTCTGCTACTCCCATTGTTTTCTCCATGGGATGGCATGAGTCCCTGGTGATGGGGCCATTGATGGGCCTATTGTCTTCCCATAGGTTTCCTAGAGTCACTAGCTTTGGATAGCCTATTTAGCAATGCCACCTATGCCACCTGGCTTCTGTATAATGAGAGCAGGGAGTCAGCTACAATAAACAAAGCCTTTTGAGAGACTTCTAATATTAACAAGTATGAAGGTATTATGGATTTGAGAAGCAGAAACATGGCCTATTGGAAACTGACCTTGAATATAATGTAGGGTTAGTTGGAACTAGCTGTATTTATAAATAAATTGTTCTTTTCCAAGGTAGTATGAGAAAAGTTAGGTTGAAGTTTGGAAATAAAGCAGGGCATTTTTAAAAATAGCTTTATTGAGTTATAAGTCACATATCATACAATATACAGTTTTAAATCATAACAATTCCATGGTTATGAGTATATTCAGCATTGTACAATCATTACCACAAGCAATTTTAGAACACTGTCATCACCCAAAACAGTAATTCCATAACCATTGGAAATCATTCCCCATTTCTCTTCTCCTACCCCACCTATCCCACTGCTGGGTATGTATCCAAAGGAAATGAAATCAGTATGTTAAAGAGATATTTACACTCCTATGTTTATTGTAGTACTATTCGCTATGGCCAAGAAATGGAGTCAACGTAAGTGTCCATCAATGGATGGGTGAATAAAGAAAATGTGGTATATCTACACAACAGAATGCTATTTAACCATAAAAAGGTGAAATCTTTTATTGTAGAAATCATTTGTAACAACACGGGTAAACCTGGAGGACATTAGGTGATATAAGCCAGACACAGAAAGCAGGGCGTTTTTGAAATAAGAAAACCAAATAAGAGGAAGCAAAGAGACATTGGAAAACATAAAATCAGTGATAGGAGTTTTCTCTAATACTTGTATTTATTTAATAAGCTGGGTTTATGCCAGGCAAGGCACCGGTTATGCCAGTGCTTTAGAAAAAAGGGCTAATGAAATCAATAGTTTCTATTTCCACTGAAGTAGTAAACATTAATTAGATGTTGTGCAGCAGATTGACTTGTCCTAATTTCTTCACTCTCTTCTCATGGCAAGTAGCCTTCTGTGAGCTGGAGTGGGAAGGGTATATTTCTTTGCCCTAAAAAGGTTGGGCTTGACCATGTGACTTGGCTTGGCCAATAAAATTTTTAAAAAATATATATATATATTTATTGCATTTTAGGTTTGGGGGTACATGTGAAGAACATGCAAGATTGTTGCATAGGTACATACATGGCAGTGTGATTTGCTGCCTTCCTCCCCATCACCTATATCTGGCATTTCTCCCCATGCTATCCCTCCCCAACTCCCCACGCCCCGCTGTCCATAAAATGTTAATGAACTTACTGTGAGACCTTCAATGTGCTTGAGTGGATTTTTTTTATTTTTTGCTTCTCTCTATTTATTTATAGAATTTTTGTTACATAGATATATCATGTTATGTTATGATCTACTACCTACAAAACTCAAAAAACCCCTCCAAAAGACTCTTAGATTTGATAAATGAATGCCATAAAACTTCAGGATCCAAAATCAACATGCTTGAGTAGTTTGACTTGGCCTCTTGCATTCCTGTGATCTGTCATTAGAAGAACATGACCCAGATAGCTGCTGGTCCAGAGAGAATGTGGAGACAAGTTAGGATATAACTGAATTCAATAAAAAACCTAGAGCCATGTTCAGTTGACTCAATGGCCAAAAACAGAGTTGCTCTAGGTGACCAATTATCTCATGAGCAAGAAAAAATATAATGCGTGTTGTAAGCACTTAAGTTTTGCAGTGGTTTGTTACACAGTACTAGTGCAGTGATAGCTGACTAATACACCTTTCAGATTAAAGTTGATATCAGCATGATATTAAAAAGATTAAGTTTTGAGATAAGCATATGGGTAATGCATTGTTGGTCTTTACTGACAAGAATTGTAATTTTAGTTCTGAAATCGTTTTATAGCTATTAGCTTGGTACAAATGGAATTGAGCTTTTTGCCATCAAAAGTAGCAAAACCACAATTTCTTTTGTATCAACCTAATAAAAAATATAGGAACAAAGAAGAAACTTCTCTAAAGAGGTCAGTTTCACCTGTCCAAGATATGTTATGACAGAAATCAGTTCTCTATCCCTGGGATTCTCACGTGTTTTATAAAGTTTCCTTGGCTGTCCCACGTTATTACCAATTGTCTTTTTGCTGCTGTGGCTTGCTGTGGTAATGCTTCCCACTGCTGCATTGCCAGATCAGTGTTTGTGCCACCAATGATCATTGGGGGTGCTGATGCCATCATTCAAAGGAGGCTGCCTATGCTAGATGCCAAGAGGCTCATGTCTACACCGAGGGCACTTCCTCTTGTCAGTGTTGAACCTGCTACAATCAATTCTGCAGACATCCTTTGCTTTTTTTTTTTTTTTTTTTTTTTTTTTAAACAAACTGCTCTTCCAGTTCTCACTTGGAGATTCCTGGCAGTCATTTCATCCTGGGATTCTTTATGTCACTCGGGGCTGTGATGAATAATTGAAGAGATAGACCATTGTGTCGTAGTTGAATTCTTCTTCCCCAGTCTCTGTCAATGCCCCCTCTCTGTATACTCAATGTGAGAAATCTGACTTTCTTCTCCAGATCAGTTCTTTACTAGGAATCTCCTTAGTACACTTCTGGGAGGTGTGAGGACACCTCTGGAAGGCTTCACCAGCATCTAGCTATGCCCAGGGCTCTCAGAGTCCCAGCCCCATGCTGCCATCCTAGCTGTATGTGGATTTCTACACATCTTGATTTTCTGTAATAGAGGATGAAACTAGGACAAGCTGATGGAGATGTAATGGCCTAGAATAATAAACCTTAAGGGAAGGAAGGGGCTGAAGAGCTGTGGGAGAAGTGTTGGAAGGCCTAGAATATTCTGAGATAGCTCGGGTAATCAGATGCACCTTTGGCTGGAGATTCCTGCTTTAAATCCTGACTATATGAAGTAAATTGTGAGTTCGATTTGCATTGAGAGTGAAAGGGGGAGTCTGAAGTCAATACCAAATGGCCCAAAGTTTTTAAAAAGCTGACCCACTGGAACCCAGAAGGAAGCAGGGCCCCAGGTCGCAGGAAGACAGCAGCCTGAGGAACCCTGCTAGAGTGTGGAACTGTGAAATGAACGAGAGAACACTGACATTGGCAGGAACTGTTGAGGCTCTGAATCTTCTGTTTAATGATCCTAGTACATAGTTTAATGAGATGGTTTCTAAGGATCCTGTACCTCTAACTTTATATGACTCTATCTACACGTTTAATGGAAACCTTCCATTGCTTTCCTAAAGCAGCGGCTGCATGTCTACTTTTTTAATGGGCTTGGGTTATGTCCTGGAGATCCAGGGGAGATGAAAACAAATTATCCTGACTTCCTTCTGGTTCATCAGTTGAGGAAGAATGAAAGTGACATGAAATCGGGAGAGAGAGTTTGGAAAATTTTCCTAACTCTATGGGAAAGAAAGGGTGATGGAGCTGAAATAATGAGCAGTAACTGTCTTTCTATAGCTCTGGAATACAGGCAAGAAGCAGGGAAGGAGAGCTTCTGAAGAGACCATGTATCTGGGATGTGAGAAAATGTGGACTCAGATTTTGCACTTTTTGCCTGTATTAGTGATCATGATTGAATCTGCCCCATTTTGCTAAATTCCAATATTTGTTTCATTCACAGAGCTCATCCTCCCAGTATTTTTAGGGAGGAAAGCTGATTATAAAACTTTATTCTTCATTGTTTGACTTAATTCCCTTGTGTTAAAAATTGCAGTATAATCTCATCATTCAGACCAGTTGCTTTAAATCCTTTTTGCAAGCAAGTATGTTCCCTCATTCTTCAGAATCTCCTTATTTGTGATTCATAGACTAGAAGCTAGGCTGGGGCTTACCTTTGTTTCTTCTGAAGAAGGAGCTAATACTCAAACTGAGACTACCCAGGGCCTGCTCAGTTTACTTGATGAAGTAAATTGAAAAGGTCATGGTAAATTTCTTTTTTAAAATTATTATTATACTTTAAGTTCTGGGGTACATGTGCAGAATGTGCAGGTTTGTTACATAGATATACACGTGCCATGCTGGTTTGCTACATTCATCACTCCATCATCTACATTAGGTATTTCTCCTAAAGCTATCCCTCCCCTATCCCCCCACCCACTGCTGTTCCTCCCCTAGATCCCCTCCCGCTGACAGGCCCTGGTGTGTGATGCTCCCCTCCCTGTGTCCATGTGTTCTCATTGTTCAACACCCACTTATGAGTGAGAACATGCAGTGTTTGGTTTTCTGTTCTTGTGTCAGTTTGCTGAGAATGATGGTTTCCAGCTTCATCCATGTCTCTGCAAAGGACATGAACTCATCCTTTTTTATGGCTGCATAGTATTCCATGGTGTATATGTGCCATGTATTCTTTATCCAGTCTATCATTGATGGGCATATGGGTTGGTTCCGAGTCTTTGCTATTGTGAACAGGGCCGCAATAAACATACATGTACATGTTCTTTATAATAGAATGATTTATAATCCTTTGAGCATATACCCAGGAATGGGATTGCTGAATCTAATGGTATTTCTAGTTCTAGATCCTTGAGGAATCGCCACACTGTCTTTCACAACAGTTGAATTGATTTATATCCCCACCAACAGTGTAAAAGTGTTCCTATTTCTCCACATCCTCTCCAGCATCTATTGTCTCTTGATTTTTTAAACATTCTCTGTGGAACACCAAAAAAAAATGTCCACACATGATTATTTTTAAACCCCAAAACTACAGAAACCCCCAAACTCTTATCTCTTCCAAAATGCAGGCAAAGAAACTCTCTAAACTGTTCCTTTCCTTAATAATGGGTTACCTTATTCAATGAGGTAAAAAGTAACATTACTTCTCCTTTAAAATGGGTCGTAGTTTTTATTGTTGTTGTTACTTAGAATGACACTTGCTCTAAATCCCTTAATCAATGAGCCAATGTTTACTGAGATGGAGTTCTGCTAGAATTGTATTCTTTGGGGAATAGAAGAGGTACAACGAGGTTTGCCCTAAGGAGATTGAAGTATGGCTGAAGGAAAGTGACGTCATACGTATTTACATGCGAAATGTGGCTACCCATAAAAGACAGTATAAAGGAAAATGCTTTCTACTCTGCTTAGGAGGGACCAAGTAAATAACAATTAACTTACTCCCTGCAAACAACTGAAGGAAAATACAGAATCCAGGTGCCTTCTCCCAACAGTGCTCATTTTACAAGCCCTTGACATGTGAATGACAGGTGGAAAGACTAGCCTTTCTGGTTCCCACCTGAAGTTCTTTCCATCCGGAAGTCTGTGAGCTTTCCCTTTTATTATTACTATTTTTTACTTTACTAAGTTCTGGGATACATGCGCAGAACGTGCAGGTTCGTTTCATAGGTAGACATGGGCCATGGTGGTTTGCTGCACCTATCAACCCTTCATCTAGGTTTTAAGCCCTGCATGCATTAGGTATTTGTCCTTATGCTCTCTTTTCTCTTGTACCCCTCACCCCACGACAGGCCCCAATGTGTGATGTTCCCTTCCCTGTGTTCATGTGTTTTCATTGTTCAACTCCCACTTATGAGTGTGAACATGTGGTGTTTGATTTTCTGTTTCTGTGTTAGTTTGCTGAGAATGATGGCTTCCAGCTTCATCCATCCATCCAAAACACACCAACCAATGACACGACAAAGAAACTGCATCAACTAGTGTGCAGAACAAGCAAATAGCATCATGACAACAGGATCAAATTCACACGTAGGCGGGGCGTGGTGGCTCATGCCTGTAATCCCAGCACTTTGGGAGGCCGGGGCAGGTGACTCACTTGTCAGGAGTTTGAAACCAGCCTGACAAACATGGTGGGACCCCGTTTCTATGAAAAATACAAAAATTAGCCAGGCACGGTGGCACATGTCCCTGCAAAGGACATGAACTCATCCTTTTTTATGGCTGCATAGTATTCCATGGTGTATATGTACCATATTTTCAGTCTATCATTGATGGGCATTTGGGTTGGTTCCAAGTCTTTGCTATTGTAGATAGTGCTGTGAGGTTTACCTTTCATCATTTCTCAGGGGTCCTGCCCTGTAATTCCCCAGCAAGGCCTGCCCTCTCTGGCACTGGGCTTATTTCAGTCCCTCTGCTGCAGGTCTTCCCTTTCTAGCTTCCTGTGATACTTGTTCAGGGCTAGTCAGTCTAAGAATAAAAAGCCCTTGGAAAGAGATCAGAGGTAGGAGGAGGCTGAGGTCAGGCTATGTATCCTATTGACTCCCTCTCTGTGGGTCTAGCTGTGCCCCTTTACTAAAATATTCCGTCCTTTCATGGGAGTTTTCCCTGCAGTATTTCTTGCCTTCTGGAACTGAGTAACCTTTTCTTCAACTTGTTCCAGCTGGCTCAGGATGAGAACCGATCCACAGCTGCTAGCCCTGGGCTTCTGCCTCTTCTGCTTTCCCTACAGTCTGGTCATGCCTTTGTAATTAGTCCCTTTGCAAATAAACACTTCAAATTTTCCAAGATTCATTGTGCTGATTTTGACAGGGACCCTGCCAGGTACAAGGACCTTCTTGTTAAATTCTTTAACCTAAAGAAACAAGAACAAATGGTGGGATTTCAGGCACCACGACAGTAAGGGCAGAGTCATATTTTTGGTGAAGCCCCTTTTGTTTATGTCATTACGCAATCACCTAATTTATTTATTCCTTATTGCAAACTTTGAATTGCTGAAACCCAGTGCAATGCTTAAATAAAAAATAATTTGTGTCCAGCAAATGGAATAGATTTTAAAAGGAACTGCTTGAGGTGATTTAGTGAATTGTCAGGTTTCTGTTTCACAAATAACAGAAATTAAGAGCATGTCAGAATGAATTAGGACTGGCACATACATAAAAGTGATTTTATTAGAACTGGTAAATTATGCTTACTTAATTTACATTGTCATGAATGGCACTTTGCTGTATATTCTGTGGGTTTTTCACTCCCTACTTGTGGTATAGTTCAGTAAGACAAACATATTGGGCGAGTGATATGATGGGAATGAAGTTACGAGTGAATAAATCTTGTTTTGCTGTTTCATACAGTAGTGTTGGGCTCTCCTTCTGCTGACATATTAGGGCAGAGCTTAGTGGAAATGGGCAATGAATGCTCACTTTCTCTTCTTCGTTCTTTCTTTTTAAGGTCAAGTGTGGAAAAGAAATGAAAAGTTAGAGTCTTTCAATGAACGTTAGAGGCTAAAGGCAACTAGCCCTTTAGCTAGATGGTTTTGGCCCGCCTTATATCTTAGCTGCTGGGCAGAGGAAGTCTTTGATTCCTCTCTGCACATTGCAGAGATGGCCCCAGGAATCTGGTCACGTCACACAGGCCAACCCTCGAGGCATTGGAAGCAAGGCATTGGCCAGGAAGCAAATGTGAATCGACCCCATTCCCATTAATGTGTCATCTAGATTGGGGGATTAGACTGACACACACATGAAATTGCAAATAACACTAAAGGTCACATGAGACCAGAGGCAAAGCGGGGCAGGTGTCTGAGAAGCTCAGGCCTGCAGAGCAAACTCGAGTTGGGTCCTAGACAGGCATTCCCCAGTAGAGATCTTTATCTCCCTCTTCTGTCTGACAAAGACAGTCCCTAACAATTTCATGGCCCCCCTCACCCAAATGCTGGGGCATCTTCAGCTCTTGACACAAAGTTCTTCTCCAGGTCAGGACTGAGTGACCTTCCCAAGGGTTCTTCCCCTGCTGGTCCTCCACGCATCCGACGTGTCTCAGGGTGCTTCATCTTTCCTCTTCTCCCTCAGAAATGCCTCTGTTTTGTTCCAGTATGTAGCGTTCTGTCTGCTAGGTGATAATGGGATGAAAACATCCATATGCAATAGTTAAAGTTACTTCTTCCAGGGGGCATACTGCCTCAACCCAGTGAGACTGCTCTGAATCAGGTGCCTCCATCAGCCATTGGGAAGTAGGGAGATGACTGCTTTGGCACCCTTCGAGCTCTTGCATGTGGGTGCGAGCCCCCCACCCAGGAATGCATTCCTTCCCGAGACTTTAATATCTATCTGCAGAAGGCCATTCTGACCCCATGCTCTCTCCCCACCTCCAGACGTGGCTGTGTCTGCCAGGACAGTGCTATAGGAACCCCTTTTAATCACGCTTTGGAAAGCCTATTCCTATCTGAATAATTTGCATTTGATCGCCAAGACTTTAAGGGAAGAATTTTTTTTCATTGTCAGTTGGGGGAAATGAGGCTATGAGGAGGAGTGACTTGCCTGAAGTCGACGGTGACAGAAGGGAGCCTGGGACTCGGGCACCCCGATGCTCAGCTCAGCACTTTTCTTGCTCCCTGTTGCGTTCAGAAGGTATGGCCTGCCTGCCTTTGATGTGTCCATATGTCTGGGTCTCAAGCTCTGAAATACAGACGAGAGTGGTTAGCTGCGGTGAATGGGTAAAGTGCGGTATTTATTCCAGTGTTGTTTACTGGAAGAACCAGAAGTCCATTTCTTGGGGTAGTAATGATTAAGAGCCAATTTTTGGTGCTCTATTAAAATTTAATAAACCCATTCTCTATATATTTGTTTAATTATTTTCACTTTACAGAGGAAGAAATCGTGGTTTAAAGGTGCCGAGTAAGGTGTTCAGATTGCGTCTGCTGGTCTTACCTGACCAGCCTTTCTGAACGGGGTTTGTGATTCTGGCATACGATGATCCCTGTCTTGCTTGGATGACAAAGGAAAAGGTGAATTCCAATGATAACACCGTGTCCATGTCATGTGTAATTACTACGTCTTTTAGAAATTTAAAATCGCACATAGGAAAAGCCATCATACATGTGTGTTGGGTGAGTCTGGTATTGATACCACAACCATCTCCATACTTAAGCAGAGTTGCTTACTTAGAAATGTGGCAAACACACCAAGGATAACTTTCTGGGTCTGTGAGGGTGGCCCCTTCACCTGGGAAGGATCAATGCATTTAGAGGCAGTGCATAAGAAAACCTGGGCAGGGTATACCTTGTCTTGGTGTAGATATTCAGACATTACAGGGACTTTATTTTTGTTTTCCCACTCCCTCTCAGCAACTCATTCAGCAAACTTGACCGAGCGATTGATTGGGGCAGATGCCGAGCGAAAGGGCAGAAGACGAGCGGCAGCCTCTTCCTCTCCCAGACTGCCTGTTATGTGGAGAACGCGTTAGACTGCTCTCATGCTGCAACAGAGCCCTGCAGTGTCGGGAGGCCACTTCTCAGGGGACTCTGAGGAGAAAAAGGGCTGAAACACAAATCCAAACAGCCTCAGGCATCTCCGTTCAGAGTTGGCAGAGCCTTCCTATTGAGGGATTGCCCCCTCCCTCAGCCCATGCGTTCTCCATTGAGGGTTCCTGCCATAGTGAGCTGTGCCTGTTGAGTATGACCAGCCAGATAAAAAGGCTGGGAATCATTAGTGTAGATGGAAAAATGAAAGATGAGCCAATTTAAATGGAAGAGGTCCTATTTAAGCTTCATTCCCGTATTGGAAATTGGCACTGCCATTTATCGTCAAATAATACCCTGAGCATTATCTGCTCACAATAACGTTGGGAAAGTGTTGACTCAATGCCCTTACATGAAATAAGCTCGTGGCCACTGTCTGACAGCTTGTCGCCAATGAATTCTGCTTGGTGTACACTGACGGTCTGCACGAAGCGGACCAAATAAGTCTATTAATATTCAGCCAAATACCAATAAGTCAATGCGATTTATTTATCATATTGATCTACCCTTCCAAAGCCAGGACCAAATTAAATGAGATGGTTTGTGTTGTCTTGAAAATGCAGGGCAGATAGAAATCAAAGTGTTATCTTCTCTGTACTCGGAAGATTAACTGGAAACTCTATTCTTTCGGTGTTCAATTTAATGTGCTAAACAGTTGTTTGGGGGAAATCATAGTCTTTGTATGGCATGGCAGTGTTTCTCAGAAAGTGTGTCTGCTTTCACAAAATGTCTAATTTACAATTCTGCTTGTGATTTTTTTTCATCTAAAAATAATGTCAACAAATTGGCACTGTTTCCTAAATATCTGCTTAGGTCCTATTTTACCAGCCAATTCATGTATTACTGGGGGTTTATGATATGCATACCTCAAAATAAAAAGTCCTCTCCTGCAAACTGGAAAAGAGATTGACACACAAATGGCACCAGGCAGGAGGTTTGTATACAGCCGAGTTGTGTAAAAGTCTCATGAAAACTTACCAATCCGCATTGCTGGACTGAAAACGTTTTAGAGTTTCTTGACCCTTTCCATCTGCCATCTATTTTTAAGGACTTTGAGAAATTGCTGTCTCAGTGTTCAAGTGTGGGGCCATAATGAGATGACAGCCCAGAGAAGTGGGAGCAGCAGGTGCCTCTGGAGTTCTTTGTCCAGCACCGTCTTACCATGGTGAAGAAAGCTGGATGCAGAGAAGCAGGCGAGTGACCGTGAGTGACATCTTGACTTTTGTGTCCTTGGACACTTTTGAAGCTCATAGGCCGGTTATTTCACGAAACGTCCTTTGGCGAGGGTTTGCACGCCATTTTCCTAATTCCCATCCAAGATTCACACCCGGGATCGAAACCTATCACAGAAGTGACTTGCGTTCACTTCACTGCACCCTAGCAGGAGAGGCACAGGTTTCTTTTTATCTCTTATGAATGCTGTTCACCTTGATCACTTGATGAAGGCTGATGTGCCAGATTGTCCACTGTAAAGTTGCTTGTATTCTCTTTAAGAAGCACATTGTGATGAGGGACTTTGAAACTATAAAAAATCTTCTCTCTCTACAAATTTTAAATTTATTATGTTCATGTAGGCTCATAGTTTCCTGTTTTATTCGATAAGTCATAAACTCATACTACCATTATTTATTTTCATGTTCAAGTTGTTCCAAATTGGGTCAGTGGGAGACTCTTTAAGCAGACTCCTGCCTTGTGACATGTCTCCTCATGTCTTTGCTCACTTCCTTTGCTTTGGAAGATGGTAAAATGACATCGTCTGTGGTTGTTAATACTGAGTGTCAACTTGATTGGATTGAAGGATACAAAGTATTAATCCTGGGTGTGTCTGTGAGGGTGTTGCCAAAAGAGATTAAAATTGGAGTCGGTGGGCTGGGGAAGGCAGATCCACCTCCAGCATTGGGGATTACAATTACATGACATTTGGGTGGGGCAAATATCCAAACTATATCAGACATCTCGTAACAAGTAGTGAGAACTATCACCGAGAAAGGCAGAAGAGGGAATTGTTTACATTTTTCCTACGGATTTAATTTGATACAGACAGCTTCTTCACATTGTGTTGACATCTCGTGGTATAGAGCACTTCTCCATTGACTCCCTTATATGGGAAGATGTCAGGTTCATAGAGAAGGCAGAGACCAGTCTAGCTTCCAGAATTCTAGTGGGCACCATACTGACACTATAGGGAGACCAGGGTTACTTGGCATGGGTCTGGGGGTCCCTTAGGGTCTATCTAGGCATCTAGAAAAATGCAGTGTATCTTTTAGAACAGCAAACTGAAAGCTCTCCTTGTACGGGGGCATTTTTCAGTTCAGTCCTAATTCATCTGCTTGGCTTGGGATGAAGTTTATGCAGGAAAGCTGAACACATCACCTGGGGACATCTAACAGTAGGACATATGATTGTGTGAAATCAAGAAGCATGTGGTATTTGGAGAGTGAGACATGAAGGGAGCTGGCCTCAGGGCCAATGAGTCTCTGGATGAATGGGTGAAACTCAAGGCAAAAACTTCATCCCCAGAAGAGAAATGTCGTGCAGGAGACTAACCTTAGGGAGGCATGGGGTCTTCAGACGGTTTAGAAAAGGACTCAAGTTAGGGAATTGGAAGGAAGCAAGGACCCTGTTACCAGAACTGGGATACTGTCGAGGGACCACCTTGTAAAACACCCAGTGGCCAATCTCGGGTCCGGCTTCCTGCCCTGTAATCCTGGTTCCTCCAGTCTCTGGCTCTCTCATCATAGGCAAATGGTTTAACCTCTCCTTTTCCAGTAGTGTCCCTGTAAAATGGGGATCACAGAACAACCACACCGTAGGGCTCTTATGAGGATTAAATGAGGTAATACATGCAGAGTGTTTAAGACAGCAGCAAACATCAACTGACTCATAGATGTTAGACATTTTTACTTGAGAACAAAGCAGTAGCCCAGCAATTAGAATCAAGGCCAAGGTCAGTTAGACTCGTTTAGCAGCAAGCTTGACTTGGTCTTGCCACTTAAATATTAAGCTTGATTTCCATTAATCTTTGCTATGAATGAACTTAGTCCAGAGCGTTGAAGAAAGACTGGCTGGCAGGAGAAAGACTGGCTGGCAGGCTGGGGAGCAAAGATACGTAGAGTCAGAGGACTTGGTGCACATGTGGCAGCTGGAGTGTGAAGTGGGTGGAGAGCAATGCCACTTTTAGAGCAACATTTCTGGTGCACTGGGCACCGCCATTTGTAAGTTGGTGCAGCTTGCATTAATTCCAATCTCACCTCTTGTATGACTTAGGGAGCTTCTGGGTTTCCTATGTCTTTGCAGGCTGGTGAGAGAAACACAAACATGGCTGCTGCTCTCTGCTTGCAAGAGCATTTTTCTCTCCTCCCTGCCTCTCCTCCCAAAAGCACTGGAGTGAAGGGAGAGAGTGGAAGTTGAAAAGCAAACCCAGCCTTCAAGTACATAAAATAGATCAAATGCAAGGGGAGAGGAGGAGAGCTGTGATACAGACCAAACATCCCTGCTATAAAGAGACTTAAGAAGAATAATAGGACTGAGCCATAAAATGTTTACGGCGTCCTAGGAATAATTGAATATTTTCTGGTTTGTTGTGCTGAGATTTTATGAGCCAAACAGGGGATCTTTAAAGCTTATTGTCTTTTGCTCTTCAGAGGTTTAATTAAGGTTGGACTTGAGGCTTAAAGTTGTTTGAAAACTTGGGATTTAAAGTGAAACAGCCCAAGAAGCCTATATAACCAGTGAAGCAAGTATCTGTGCAAGGACTGATCAGCTGTATGGGTGCCCCAAATGGCACCTTCCCCAAAGCAAAGTTTCTGATGCTTTTACCTACCAGTCATTCAGAATGTGCTAAAATAAAATGTTCTATTAGTACAATTAGCATACATATGTTTTTTAAATTCATGACCTTTAATTGGTGGCTTGCTGGTCCTCTTATTTAGCAATAAGGCCAAATCTTAAATCTTCCCCCATCCCACCCCCTAGACATAGCTCCCTTTATTGTGGAGGGAATTTATTTGCCTTCTCACTTCCATCTGGCCTCAAACCTTGCTTAGCAGTCAGAAACATTCACCGCTTAATACATTTTTAATCAGCATTAAATCAGAGGCCATGATATTAAGAAAAAGTATTTTTTATGGCAACAAAACAACAATAATTTTTAAGATACTAATACCCTTAAGGAGGAATTATATCCAAATGCAAAATAGAGAATTCAGCATTAAAACCAGAACAATTTTGTGTTTTACTAATCAGGTATTTTACCATCTCTTATAGAAACTGGGATTAACTACCATGATATTTACTTGAAATTTTTAAAATAGATTTTATTTTAGATTCACAGAAAAACTGAGCAGAAAGTGCAGAGCTTCCAAAACCTCTCGGTCCCACACATGCATAGATTTCTCCATGATCGACTTCCTGTATAGGAGTGGTACATTTGTCACAGTTCATGACCTTACATTGACGCAGCATAATCACCAAAGTCCACAGTTTACATTAGGATTCACTCTTGCTGTTGGACATTCCATGTGTTTGGAGAAATGTGTAAGGAGATGTATCCACCACGAGAGCACACAGACTAGTTTCACTGCCCTAAACGTCCTCTGTGCGCCCCCTATTTATCCCTTCTTCCCTCCTACCCACTGGTGACCACCGATCTCTTACTGTCTCTATGGGTTTGCCTTTTCCCAGAATGTCCCATAGTGACATACAATATATAGCTTTTTCATAGAATCATACAATATATAGCTTTTTTTGGAGTCTTAGTAATATACATTGAATTTTTCTCTATGTCTTTTTTTTTTTTTTTTTAAGAAAATAGCCTTTATTTTGAGGAGCAACAGTACTTACTTTTCATTTCAGTGATGATTTGGAGTGGCTTCTAATTGGTAACTCCATCATTCTCTTATCAAAAGTGGTCTGGGCACAGCCTCTCCTCTAAGAACACACAGATAGGCTTTGATGTTGCTAAAAGCCAGGAGTGGTGGAAATTCAGTTTTTATGTTAGTGGACATGAAATTACCTTTTTTGTCACTGTGTGACTTCAGGAGAAATGTTTCTCCTCATGCAAAGGCTGTACTAGAAATGAGAAAATGGAAAAAGATGATGGTGCCTTTAGATACGTGCCCGAGGAATGGGCATTGTCACCTGATTGCTTTTCCAGGTTCAGCATGACCTTCACTTTTATGACCTTTTCTCTTGAAGGGGTTTTCATTCATTCTTGTTTTTAAGGACCAGAGTTTCTCACTGAGAGAGAACAGATGATAGATTGAAATCTCAATGTGATATAGAATCGAGTGCCTCTCTTCCACTGATCCTAGCACTTACCCCAGGCCATGGTTACATATCTTCCAATGGACTGTAAGTACAGGAGAGGGCAGAGGATTGGACTCCTCTAAAGCCTAGAGTGCTTCCTAACTCAGTGCTAAAGGAAAGGCTAAAGGAAGCAAATCTCCACCATACCCCTATATTTCCTTTGAGTTGGATTTCATTTACCATCTGATGGATCAGACTAGTCCTTCCCTTCCCTGTATACCTGCCTCACCAGAAGCACACTTCTAGTATGTTCAAATGAGATATGGGCTTATAATTGAATGCTAGGGATAAAAGCAGACACAGGATATTCTCATTTCTCCAAAAGCAGAAATTACTACCAGGAAGACTCAATCCATCAGGCTGTAGATGAGCCTGCCCCATCTTTGATTGATGGCAAAGACATTTGGTGCTCAATAATGCAGCTGAAGTTACTTCTGCCACAACCATTTCTTTCTTTATTTATGGAATTTCACCAAGAAGCCAAGAAAAATAAGTAACTACATCTCAGTTTAATGTCTTTTCTTCTCTATATCCACTTGTGTTTTATTAGTCCTCAGCTCTCCATCCAAATTTCATCTCATCAGAAGGTGTGGGGGCTGATTAACCTCCTGCAATATTTTAGACATGCCATTTAAAAGTTCCTGCGACACCATCCATTACAGTCACTGGCATCACCTCTTTTGATGAGCGGAAAGAAATTATCAACACTTTCTGGTTCAAGTTCCTCATTTGCTAGAGGAGAAGAGTGAGGTACAAAGAATACCGTGACCTATATGCGAGCTACTCCATTCGCTCCCAAAAAGCTGAGACTAGAAAGTGGCTCTTCTTAATCTCACTCCTACTTTCTTTTCATATGTGTTACTGCCGTATGTTTTTCAAGTTTTATTGAGGTATAATGAATACAAAAACTTACACATATTTAATGTATATATTTTCATGAATTTGATATATACACACACATGCACACACAACACATGCCACATTTATATATATACACACACATTCACACACATACATACCCATGATACCATCACCACTATCAAGGAACTGAATGTATTTATCACTTTCAAAATTTTTCTTGTGTTATTTTGTGGTGTTTTTTTTGTTTGTGCATTGTAGGGGCACTTAACATGAGAACTCTTGACGTATTTTGAAGTGCAGAATACCATATTATTATACTATGTTCTACCGCAAATCTCAAGAACTCATGTATCTAGCATAACTGAAGCATCAGACTCATCAAGTGACAACATCTCACTTCCTCCTTCCCTCAGCCCTTGGCAACCACCATTTTGCTCATGACTATTTTAGATACCTTGGAAAATGTGTTGTATGCATACAATGCAATATTATTTTAGCCTAAGAAAAGAAGGAGATTCTATTAATTGCCACAACATGGATGAACCTTGAAGACATGGTGCTAAGTGAAATAAGCCAGGCACAGAGGATAATAACTGCATGATTCCATTCATATGAAGTATTTAAAATAGTCAAACTCAGAGAAGCTGTATGTCTGTATTTATTTCATTAAACAAAGACGTGCAGTACTAAAATTGGTGCCGGGCACCATGGCAGCAATGATTAGCTCTGTGAAGTCAGTGATACTGTTATCCCTACTTCACAGAAGGGGAAACTGGAAGAGGTTGTAACTTGCCCAAGGTCACAGAGTGTGTGAGTGGCTGTGCCTGATGAGAACACAGGCAGATCTGACTCCAGAGTCCATGTCCCCCCTACCTGCCCATGGCACCACCACCTGTTGATGGGGTGCCCTTATCCCAGATCCTGAATGAGCTATGCTATCCCCATCTGGAAAGACAGATCTTAGGTCAATGATCAGTAACAAATCAAGGTTTAACTGTGGATCAGTTCTAAAGTGACTTCTTACGAATAATTTTCAAATTTTAAAATCCTTTGAGGATCTCAAAAAGTAATCATTTCTCCATATTCATTGGTGCCTGGAGGCTTGAAGAAATGTTAATGTATTTATCTTATGTGTCTTAACTATTCAAAGCATTACGGAAAGAGAGAACTAGGATGCTTTTCCATGCAAATCTCAGCCAGGTTAGTTCTTTTTAACCTTTGATATAAAAAGTGATGCCCAGACACTTAATTCTGAAATATGACTTTTATCCCACTGCACCTGCTAGGATTCCTGTGTTATAGGCAGATATCAACAGCCGCCAGATGCTTGGGCTGCTTTTAGCTTTCTCAGCTATTTTGTGATAGAATGGAGGGGAACAATGTGAAGGAAAAGACATCACATTTGATTTTGGAGCGAAGGATAAGTGTTTCTCTTAAATCATTAACAAAAATCCTACACTTCCTTAGGGCTGGATGGGCACTGCCAATGAAAAGGTGAGGGACATACATGCAGAGAACAGATTGGTGTCTTTGAAGTTGGACCTGGATGTACTCCAGGTTCAGCCACCCTTTGGTGGTGCAAACTTTGGCACATCACAGCAGTTTTTGGTATACGTTCTAGGAAAAGGGTTATTCTGGATGCACACGCTTACGTTGCATGATTGAGGTAGAGGTCAAATGTGTGATTCCTGGGTAAGACAGGCATGCGTGTTGAGGGGAAGGTAGCAGTGGGCTGTGTGTGGGGAGGAAGGCTCTGCTGGAGAACCGTAGGTGGCTCGCGAGGTGCACGGTTGATCAGAGGGCTTGTCACAGGCAGAGGCCATTCTCAGGCTGGAGAAGAAAGGGGCTGTCATTTCGACACAGCATCAACCTCTGGGACTTTGGAAGAGGAGAGTGGAGATATTTATGACTCTGAATCTGGCCATGAGAGAGGTAAGCGAAAGCCATGAACAAAATCAGTTAACAATATTCATGAATCCATGAGGAGAAAATGCCGTTTATGGAAAGCTAAAGATGCACCGTGTATAGAAACATTATTTTCGACCATTTGTACCAGTTAAAGCATATCTTTATAATCAAACTAAAAAATTCAGCCACAAATAGGAATGAGAGGTACAGTAGAAAGAAAGTGAAGAGCAGAGAAAGATGGCAAAAGGAAGCTGGGGAGAGGCTGGGGAACAGGGTCACCTCAAGGGAAGCTGGTAAATGGAAAACCTGAGGAGAGCTTCAGCGCTCCAGAAAAGTGGAATTTAGTCTTGAAATGAGTTCAGGAAAAAAGGCTCAGGCTCGCTGGAGAGCATCAGGGTAATTTTAATGAGAGGTCAAAGTGAAAGTCTCTGCTTATTCTCTCCAGGAATGAAACACCAGTGTATGAGTTTGCTCAGGCTGCTGGAACAAATTAAGGCCCACACCAGAGGCATCATTTTTACCTTCATCACCTTTTCAAAGGCCTTATCTCCAAATACTGTTGTATTTTGAGGTACCAGGGGTTAGGGCTTCAACATTTGAATTTAGGGATGGGGAGGAGAAACCGAATTCAGCCCATTACACCCAGGAGGGAGGGAGATCACACCCCAGAGAGGAAGGTACAGCAATGTACTTAGCATCCCAGTGAAGGAGATGGGCTTGTGATCTGTACTGAAGGAGCACAAATATGAAATATGAAAAATGTAAGACATACAATACCAAAGTGCCTTCAACAACACAGTTCTCTGATTATTACCAGTGCTACTCTCAGCTCTGCGCACGCTCATGGTGGGTTCTGATTATGAAAATCCAGTGTCTTAGTCTGTTTGCATTTCTAGAAAAGAAATACCAGAGGCTGGGTCATTTATAAAGAAAAGAGGCTCATTTGGCTCACAGTTTTGCTGACTGTACATGAAGCATGGTGCCAGCGTCTGCCTCTGGTGGGCCCTCAGTCTGCTTCCACTCATGCAGGAAGGCGAAGGGAAACCCATGTGTACAGAGGCCACCTGGCAAGAGAGGAAGCAAGAGAGAGCAAGGAGGGGTGTGCCAGGCTCTTCTTAACACCCAGTTCTCAAAGTAGCTGTAATGAGAACTCAGTCACACCCTCCGCAAAGGAGGGCAGCAATCTATTCATGAGCGATCTGCCCCCGGGACCCAAACACCTCCCAGTAAGCCCCAGCCCCAACACTGGGGCTCAAATTTCGACGTGCGATTTGGAGGGGTCAGACAAAACAATCTACGGCGCCCAGAAAGCACCTGGAATATTGACTTTAATCAACACTGCTCTCATTGCCCACTTAGCTACCAGCGAAGGCATCCTTTACACGACAGGTGGGCATCGTGCCATCAAAATTTTGTGCTGTGCTATGGAAGTATTAAGGGGCTATATCTTAGGATTTGTGTCAGACCAGAATTACTGCATCTTGATGTTGTGCTCTGGTGACACCTCACTAGTTGATTCAAAACTTAAACAGCAAATGTTACACAGAAAATACTCACAATAAACCCCGGTTATCAGTTCACTCCCCAGGATGCTGTCGTGTGACCGAGGCCCGAACATCTTGATTACTGGTAAGTGTGAGGAGCCCCTTGCTGTAACGTACTCTCTATTACACACATTCTTTTTGTAAGAAATGTTTAGAAACAGGCTCACGTTCAGAATATTTATTGTTCATTTTGTGGCTCTTTAGCTCTATTTGGATAGAGAGGGTGAAAGCTTGCCTTGAGAAGCTTCCCTGTTACGCTTTCAGCAGGACTGAGTTATTCTGTTACAGGCAAATGCTCAATCTTATTTGCACCTGCCATCTAACTCTACCTTGGAGAAGCCTCAGTCATACCCAGTCTTCCTGAAGTGTGAACACTTGTTAGAAGTAGGTGAAGTAGGGAGGTGATTGTTTAAATAAGGTTTCTGTGCCTGCCTTCCTTAAAAATAGCTACAGTCAACAGGACGGTAGCCAGAAATTTCTGGCAATTGGTATTTTGCACATATTTGGAGAGTGGCAGTTACTGTCAGGAGAGAGGCTATAGATGCAAGTAAAACTTCTCGATATGTTACTAAGGAAGCCTCCTTAATAGTAAAGATCTTTTCCTAGGAAATCGACGTTCTTTGTTCGTCTAACACTTACGGTACTTTGTCACTTTCCTTTTTTAATTTTAAAAAATAAGCATCATTTTGAGCATCTGTTTTCTTGAAAATAGTTCCTGGATATGTCACACATGGCATGGTGAATTATGACAAGAAGAGGTAGCAGAATGGCCAAGGTGAAGATTGTAGAAGTAAATTAAATTGTTTTTCCCAGATTAATGCTAGTTTTATAAATTATAACCAATTATTGAGCTCAGAACCTTTTTTTCTATGTATGTTGCACTTCAATAAAAAAATTTAGAAGAATTATACTTTGCTAAAATGTCCTTGATTCAACATCTCTGTAAGTATGGGGAGCTATCATTAATGGAGTAGCTTTTATTTATTTTTATTTTTTTATTTTTTTGAGACAGAGTCTCACTCCGTCACCAGGCGCCAGGCTGGAGTGCAGTGGCGCGACCTCGGCTCACTGCAACCTCCGCCGCCCGGGTTCAAGCAATTCTCCTGCCTCAGCCTCCCGAGTAGCTGGGACTACAGGCACGTGCCACCACGCCCAGCTAATTTTTGTATTTTTAGTTGAGACGGGGTTTCACCATGTTGACCAGGATGGTCTCGATCTCTTGACCTCGTGATCCGCCCGCCTCGGCCTCCCAAAGTGCTGGGATTACAGGCGTGAGCCACAGCGCCCGGCCAATGGAGTAGCTTTTAAAGAAGGGGCTGCTGTGAACTCCATCAGCCTTACCTATGCCAATGGAAAATTTTTTGACTTACCCTCTTTTGGAGCCCAGATATTTGCACAGAAAGCAGAACATCTATTCTTTGCTATTCTACAAATCCTGGGTGACTTTTGTAGAAATAGCTGAGATACCTGTTCTCTTATTTCTTCTGAAGTTCACTTCACATTATTTACTTTCTAAAGGATCTCTATTATTTCTTTTGTATTTTTTAGTTCCCCACCTGAGAGGAGAAATATTTTTGATCCACAGCCCACAGTTTTTCCTTTTGGCTCACACTTAGAAGGTGCATTGAATCAGAAGTCTATTGATCCCTGGTTAATCCTGCATCTTCTAATGTGGGGCACTTTCTAAATCCTCCATTTGGCAAGACTTGTCAGGTTATGTGCTCAGAGAAGGAAGAATCTTGGGCCTCTCAAAAGTACACTTTGCTTTAGAAGACAAAAGTAAATTTATAAGTAGAATGAACTTCTGCCATTTATATATTATGTATTTTTTTAATTGTACTTTATGTTCTGGGGTACATGTGCAGATCAGGCAGGATTGTTGCATAGGTGCACACACGGCAATGTGGTTTGCTGCCTCTATCCCCCTGTCACCTGTATCTGGCGTTTCTCCGCCTGTTATCCCTCCCCAACCTCTGTACCCCCTGCTATCCCTCCCCTAGACCCCACCAACAGACCCCAGTGTGTGATGCTTCCTTCCCTGTGTCCATGTGTTCTCATTGTTCAACACCTGCCTATGAGTGAGAACATGTGGTGTTTGGTTTTCTGTCCCTGTGTCAGTTTGCTGAGAATGATGGTTTCCAGATGCACCTGTGTCCCTACAAAGGACACAAACTTATCAATTTTATGGCTGCATAGTATTCCATGGTGTATATGTGCCACATTTTTCTTGTCCAGTCTGTCATTGATACACATTTGGGTTGGTTCCAGGTCTTTGCTATTGTAAACAGTGCCACAATGAATATACGTGTGCATGTGTCTTTATGATAGAATGATTTATCATCTTTTGGGTATATACCCAGTAATGGGATTGCTGGGTCAAATGGAATTTCTATTTCTAGATACTTGAGGAGTCACCACACTGTCTTCCACAATGGTTGAACTAATTTACACTCCCACCAACAGTGTAAAAGTGTTTCTATTTCTCCACACAGTCTCCAGCATCTGTTGTCTCCAGATTTTTTAATGATTGCTATTCTAACTGGCGTGAGATGGTATCTCAGTGTGGTTTTGATTTGCATTTCTCTAATGACCAGTGACAATGAACATTTTTTCATATATTTGTTGGCCACATAAATGTCTTCTTTTGAAAAGTGTCTGTTCATATCCTTTGCCCCCTTTTGAATGGGTTTGTTTGTTTATTTTTCCTGTAAATCTGTTTTAGTTCTTTGTAGATCCTGGATATTAGCCATTTGTTAGATGGGTAGATTGCAAAATGTTTTCCCATGCTGTTGGTTGCCAGTTCACTCTAATGATTGTTTCTTTTGCTGTGTAGAAGCTCTGGAGTTTAATTAGATCCCATTTGTCTATTTTGGCGTTTGTTGCCATTGCTTTCGGTGTTTTAGTCATAAAGTCCTTGCCTATGCCTATGTCCTGAATGGTATTGCCTAGGTTTTCCTCTAGGGTTTTTATGGCTTTAGGTCTTATGTTTAAATCTTTAATCCATCTGGAGTTAATTTTAGTGTAAAGTGTGAAGAAGTGGTCCAGTTTCAGCTTCCGACACATGACTAGCCAGTTTTCCCAACACCATTTATTAAACAGGGAATCCTTTCCCCATTGCTTGTTTTTGTCAGGTTTGTCAAAGATCAGATGGTTGTAGATGTGTGGTGTTGCTTCTGAGGCCTCTATTATCTTCTCTTGATCTATATCTCTGTTTTGGTACCGTACCACGCTGTTTTGATTACTGTAGCCTTGTAGTATAGTTTGAAGTCAGGTAGCATGATGCCTCCAGCTTTGTTCTTTTTGCTTAGGATTGTCTTGCCTATGCAGGCTCTCTTTTGGTTCCATATGAAGTTTAAAGTGGTTTTTTCCTGTTCTGTGAAGAAGGTCAATGGTAGCATGATAGAGATAGCATTGAATCTATAAATTTCTTTGGACAGTACAGCCATTTTCACGATATTGATTATTCCTAACCATGAGTATGGAATGTTTTTCCATCTTTGTGTCCTCTCTTATTTCCTTGAACAGTGGTTTGTAGCTCTCCTTGAAGAGGTCATTTACCTCCTTTGTTGGTTGTATTCCTAGGTATTTTATTCTCTTTGTGCCATTTTTTTTTTTAAAGACAGAGACTTATTTGCTAAGGGCAACCAGATAGCCATTGGGGTGAGTTAGTGGGGCTGAGCCTCAATGACACAGAAGCAAATTCCCTGGACTTTTAGAATAATTGGGCATCAGTGTTAGATGAGGATGAATAGCACAGCAATATTTGCTTCTGTGGATAAATGCAGAACAGAAGAATGCAGCTCTCGAGAAAGCCGAGCCGCAGACTCACCATGACAGGGGAAAAGCCTGTGAGGACCTAGCCTCTGAGTAGGGCACATCATTCAGGGAGCTCTGGAGCCTCATCTCGCCCAACTTAGGTCTTTTCTTAATTCCAACTTTCTCTTTTGGGGCGATTTTGGGAGATTTTCTTTGTTATTTCAAAGTCTAGTCATCCTGCCTCCTTTATATTCTGCTCTTTTTCCCTCACCATGTTCCACATCTCAGGGTTGGGTATTCAAGCTCCAGGGAGGCGAGACGCTCCCATGTGGTTGCTACCTACAGTTGTGGATTTGTTAAGTCAACATATGGAGGACAAGAGGAGCCAGGAACCTCAGTACCAAAGAAGACAGCTGCACAAATGGAAAGGGAGAATGCTTGAGCTGGCCCTGTGGTGCTGGACTGGAATTGAAGGTATTCATGTGACCCTGAGAGGGTGTGAGAGCAGAAAACCTAAATAGCAGCAAGCATACTGGGCGCAGAGATCTTGGCTTCTCTAAACCCTTCTCCACTAGAAAGATGTAGGGCTCCCTGGAGAAGTGGCCAAATCCAGGAATGGAAGAGGAAAGCCAAAGATGAGACTGGAACATTGTATTGTGCTAGCATATTAGAAAGTCTCCATCATCACAGAATGCCAGGGACTTGCCAGATGGACACGGAAGCCAACCTGGGGGAACCCTGACTGGCTGGACCTGGGACAATACTCAGACAATGGGATCAAGAAATATAAGTAAAGGTAGTAACAGATCATAACCCTGTTTTACACAAATAGGTATGAGTCCCTATGGGTGTAAGTAAATAAATGAATAAATAAATGTAGAGAAAACAAAGATTTTCCTTAGAATAGAATGTCACCTAACGAATGTAAATCAAATGAGAAATTAGAAAACCATTATAATTAGAAAAGGGTAGTAACAGTTCAGCAAGAAATATCAATGAATGCTACAGTGCTAGTGGTGAATGTTTGATGAGGAATAAGGTATTTACAGTCTTGAAGTACCTCCTCAGAAATTTTATTAAAGACAAAGGGACATAAAGTAAACTTTACAGCAGAAAACTTAAATGATCAAGGTAGTGACATGATTAATGGTGCAGGTCAAAATTGTGTATCACTGCAGGAAGATAAATACTGTATGATTGCACTTGACTGACATTTACATTTATTTTTTCTTTTTTTAAATTTAATTTAATTTTTTTAATATATATACTTTTTATTGCATTTTAGGTTTGGGGGTACATGTGAAGAACATGCAAGATTGTTACATAGGTACACACATGGCAGTGTGATTTGCTGCCTTCCTCCCCATCACCTATATCTGGTATTTCTTCCCATGCTATCCCTCCCCAACTCCCCACCCCCCGCTGTCCCTCCCCTTTTTACCCCCGACAGACCCCAGTGTGAGATGCTCCCCTCCCTGTGTCCATGTGTTCTCATTGTTCAACACCCGCCTATGAGTGAGAATATGCGGTGTTTGATTTTCTGTTCTTGTGTCAGTTTGCTGAGAATGATGGTTTCCAGGTTCATCCATGTCCCTACAAAGGATGCGAACTCATCATTTTTGATGGCTGCATAATATTCCATGATGTATATGTGCCACATTTTCCCTGTCCAGTCTATCATCGATGGGCATTTGGGTTGGTTCCAGGTCTTTGCTATTGTAAACTGTGCTGCAATGAACATTCGTGTGCATGTGTCCTTACAGTAGAATGATTTATAATCCTTTGGATATATACCCAGTAATGGGATTGCTGGACCACCTCACGCCAGTTAGAATGGCGATCATTAAAAAATCTGGAGACAACAGATGCTGGAGAGGATGTGGAGAAATAGGAACACTCTTACACTGTTGATGGGAGTGTAAATTAGTTCAACCATTGTGGAAGACAGTGTAACATTTACATTTATTAGGTGGCATTCTACTCTAGGGAAAATATTTCATGTATTTATTTATTTATGAATAAAATGTATTTATTCATTTATTCACTTGCATTCATAGGGACTCATCCTATTTGTGTAAAATAGAATTATGATCTGCTACTGTTTTTACTTTTTTTCTTGATCACATTGTCCCAGTATTGTCCCAGGTCCAGACAGTCAGGGCTCCCCTGGGTTGGCTTCTGTGTCCATCTGGCATGTCCCCAGCATTCTGTGATACTGGAATTTTCTCACATGCCAGCACAATACAATGTTCCAGTCTCACCTTTTGCTTCCTTGTTCCAGTCCTGGATTTGGCCACTTCTCCAGGGAACCCTGGTTCTTTCTAGTGGAGAATGGTTGGTAGAAGTCATTTTTTTGTAGAGGCAAAAAAATAAAAAATAAAAAAATTTATCCAGGCATAGTGGCATGGACCTGTATCACTGTGTTGCCCAGGGTGGTCTTGAGCACCTGGGAGCCAGTGGTCCCCCTACCTCGTCCTTCCAAAGTGCTGGGATTATAGGTGTGAGCCAACACGCCTGGCCCATAGATTTAGTTTTAATGGACAATATCAAATGGTTTTCCAAAGTGTTTGTAGCAGTTTGCACTCTAACCAGCAATATATAAGATTTTTGTCTTCTTGACATCCTTAACACTTGGTATTTTTAGTTGTTTCTAGCAGGAAAGCTGTGGTATTGACAATTAACGGCGAATGACGTTGGCATATTTTTATGTTTATTGGTATTTGGAGTTCTTCTTTTGTGCAGTATCTGCTCAAGACATTTGTCAGTTTTTATCACATGCTCCATGTTTTTCTTAATGATTTCTGAGTCCTTTATATATTCTATATATGAGTTATTTGTTGGATATAATTATGATTATCTTCTGCCACCCTTTGGATTGCATTTTACTGTCTTGCTGGGGTCTTTTGATGAACAGAAGTTCTTAATTTTTTTTTTTTGAGACAGCGTCTCACCCTGTCACATAGGCTGGAGTGCAGTGGTGCGATCTTGGCTCATGGCAACCTCTGCCTCCCAGGTTCAAACAATTCTCCTGCTTCAGCCTCCTGAATAGCTAGAACTACAGGTACCCACCATTACCCCCAGCTAAGTTTTGTATTTTTAGTACAGACGGGGTTTCACCATGTTGGCTAGGCTGGTCTTGAACTCCTGACCTCATGATCTACCTGCCTCGGCTTTCCAAAGTGCTAGGATTACTGGCATGAGTCACCATCAGTTCTTAATTTTAATATGATTTTCTTTTTGACTTTTTTCTTTTATCCTTAGTTTTTTGTCCTTTTTAAGAAATCTCACTTGCTCCAAGGTCATTAAGATGTTCTCTATAGTTTTCTCTAAAAGCTTGTTACATCATTTGCATTTAGACATGCAACCCATCTGGTATTGATACTTTTGTGTTGTGTTATGGGGGTCTGTATATTTTTTATATGGATATAAAATTGGCTTAGCATTGTGTATTGAACACATCGTATTTTCCCTCACTGCGCTGCAGTCTCGTCTTTGTCATAAATCAGATGAATGTGCATGTGTACTCTGGTGTACTCTGGACTGTTTCCTTTGGTTTTTAATGCACAAGCCTCAGAGAACATACATCTCTCATTACTGAAGGCTGAAGGCGGTTTTTTTTTTTTTGGCCAATGTTTATGTAGAAAAAACTATCTATTTATATCCCCAAAGCTCTCTCTCTCTCTCTCTCTCTCTCTCTCTCTCTCTATATATATATATTTTAAATATATATACTTTTTATTGCATTTAAGGTTTGGGGGTACATGTGAAGAACATGCAAGATTGTTACATAGGTACACACATGGCAGTGTGATTTGCTTCCTTCCTCCCCATCACCTGTATCTGTTATTTCTCCCCATGCTATCCCTCCCCAACACCCCACCCCCTGCTGTCCCTCCCCTTTTTCCCCCCGACAGACCCCAGTGTGAGATGCTCCCCTCCCTGTGTCCATGTGTTCTCATTGTTCAACACCCAAGAAGCTCAATATATATTTTAACAAAACGTGCAGCAAAAGCCTCAATTGCATTCCAAATGTAATTGGTAGAATGTGCCAATCACTTGTGGACGTTGTTAAAAAGCACGCTATGTGTCAGTAAAGGCATTGTGCATCTCAAATGTTTTTGCTTTTAACTAAGATCCTTTGCTGCATCCAAAACAACAGATAACAATCATGTTGGTGGTGACAGTTGTAACTTGACAGTTTGTTATTTACATGTGGGTGTTTTGCTGTGTTTTAGTGATTTTCAAGAAAACTAGTGGGAGGGTTTGTGTTTATATGATTTGCCTTAAATATAGTAGAAAATAAAACCCTGGTTTTTGCACAGATGTCTAATTTTCAAGAGATTCCTTTATGAAGAAGTAAATGCCTGCATTTTGCTCACCAGCTCTCAGTTCTATGTGGACTTAAAGATACTAATGCACAATTTATTTGCAAGCAATTTATGACTCCGATTTTGAAATTATGCAAGTGTCTTTTTCAGTTCCTTTATTCAAAACAGGATGTGTTAATTTTGGAAAAATAATAGTTAAATGTGTAAGTTTATGAAACCCTAAGCATAAATTCTGGTTAGACCCACCCTGGTTTCCTGTACCTTTTTCCATTACATATATTTATAATTTTTTCATTATGTATATATGCATTTTGAAATTTTACAACAGTTTTTGGTTTACAGAACATTTGTGAACATAGTACAGAATTCCCATATAACAGATACCCAGGTTGGGTGATGGCTATTTTATATTGCTGTGGTATATTTGTCATAATTGATGAACCGATATTGAAACAACATGACTAGCTGAAGCCCATACTTTATTCACGTTTCCTTAGACTTACCTAATGCCCCACCTTTTTTGCTCTAGGATCACATGAAGGATGCCACATTACATGGAGTAGTCCCATTTCCTTCAGCTTCTGTCAGTTGCAACAGTGTCTCAGACTCCTTGTTCTTGATGACTTTGACAGTTTTGAGGAGTATTGGTCAGATATTTTGTAGCATGTCCCTTAATTAAAATTTACCTGATATTTTTCTCATAATTAGACTATCGTAGTGGGTTTTTTGGAGGAGGACCACAGAGGTAAAGTGCTGTTTTCCTCATATTGTGAAGGATACGTACTGTTAATATGATTCGTGACTGTCAATGTTCACCTCAACATTGATCTTGCTGAGGTAGTGTTGGTCAGGTTTTTCTATGGTAGACTGGCTCTTTTTCCTCACTTCACCTAATGTACACTTTGAAAGGAAGTCCCTAGGTATGGTCTACTCTTACAAAGTAGAGAGTTATGCACTCTCTTCCTTGAGTAACTATATAAGTAGCTACATAAATTATTTGGAATTCTTCTGCATAGGAGATATCTATTTTCCTACACTATCTATTGATTGGATCATTTATTTATACCAGCAATGATTTATGTATAATTACTTTATACTTTGGGTATAATATAATGCAACTTTATCTTGTTCAAATCACTCCAGCTTTGGCCAGTGGAACCTCTTTCAGTTGGTTTCTGTGCCCTTTTGACATGCTCCTATTCGTGTGGGTTTTTTGTGGGGGTTCTTTCTTACTTTTTGACACTACAAAGTGCTCCAGGATCATCTTACATATATCTTCTGCTCCAATCCTAGAATCAGTCATTTCTCCAAGGAGCTCTGGTTTCTTTTGTTGAAGATTGGTATTAGAAACCAAGATCTATGTGCTGTATGTGTTCACTGCTACTGGGGTGTCATTTCTTTTAGGCATTCTCATATGACAACATAAAATATAGTGTTAATGCTAACATACATATTCTGTATGCTACCATCTGTAACTAGATAAAGTTAAACATTATTTCGTCCTGACATCTCCAACTTTAATCCATTACCACATGGATCGTTTTAGCCTCTCCTCCTTGCTTAACTGTAACCTCCCATTCCAACATTAAGAAATCAGATTCTCATTTACTTAATAGTTTGATTAGAGTATAAATGTTTGACAGTTTCAGAACCGTGAGCCCATACCCCCATATGAAACAACTGTATCAACTAGGGAATAGTGATTATGTGCAGGTCCTTTTGCCTTTAGTATTATGGACTCCACTCATTTCCAGAGTTACTTGTCTGCACATTTCTCCCAACCCCTTCAGTAAAGTGTCCTCATGCTTTTGTAATGCCAGATATGGGAGAATAATGCAGGTAGATTATTTTATCACAATCTGCCTTCCATCCTGGGAAATATAACTTCCTTAATGATTTTTTGTAAATGTAGATACATTAAGGTCGACTTTTTGTGCTATGGGTTTTGATAAATGCATATTGTCCTGTAGCCACCATTACAGTATCATAGAGAACAGTTTCATCATCCTAAAAAAATACCCTATGCTTCATCTTTTTAAGGGCCACCTCAGATCCTCTAGAGTCATTGATCTGCATTGTCAGTAGTTTTCCAGATGCCATATAAATGGAATCTTATCACAGGCAGACCTTGACAATATGCATTTGAAATCTATTCATGTCTTTTCCTAGAAGGATGCCTCATCTCTTTATAGCAGTGAGTGACAGTCATAGTGTGGATGGGGCACAGTTTATTGATTTACCTATTGAAGGACATCTTGGTTACTTCCAGGTTTTGGTCATTATGAATGGACATGTGCTACAGTATATATATTCATGTTCAGGGTTGTTGTTGTTGTTTTTTTTTTGGTGGACATATATTTTCAAATTGGTTGAGTAAATACCTAGGAGTGTCATTGCTGGATCATAATGGGCAAGACTGTGTTTTGCTTTGAGAGAAACTGCCAGTCTCTCGACATGGCGGCACCATTTTGCATTTCCGGCAGCAATGATGAGAGTTACTGTCGCTCCATGTCCTTGTCAGCTTTTTGTTTAATTTATTCTCTCTTTTGCCCTCCTGTTTTCAATTGCATTGATTTCTGCTCTGATAATTACTACATCCTTCCTTTGCTAGCTTTGAGTATATTTTGTCCTTTTTTATAGGTTCTGTGGGCAGAAAGTTATGTGACTGATTTAAGACTTTTCCTTATTTGTAATGTAGGCATTTTGGTGCCATAAATTTTCCTTTCAGCATTGCTTCGGTTGTGTTCCAAAATTTTTGATTTGTTCCATTATCATTTTTCTTTAGTTAAGGCATTTTTTTTGTTATTTATTAAGACTTATTATTTTACTCTTAGATTATTTAGAAGCGTATTCTTTAGTTTTAAGTATTTGGAGATTTTCCTGTTATCTTTCTGTTTTATTTTTCTAGTTTAATTGGAGTCAGGAACTTACTCTATGATTTCAGTTTTTTAAATTTTATTGAGGTTTATTTCATGCCCAGGGATGTAGTCTATTTTTGTGTTTTTTTTTGTGTGTGTGAGAACTCGAAAGGAAGATGTGTTCTGCTGTTGTTAGTTAGAGTGTCTTATAAATGTAGATTGAATCCTGTTGGTTGACGGTGTTGTTGAGTTCTTCTATATCCTTGTTGATTTTCTGTCTAGTTCTGTCCATTGTTAAGAAAGAGGTGTCAAGCCTCCAACGATAATTGTGGATTTGTTTATTTCTTTCTGAGTATGTCAGTTTTGCTTCACATATTTTGCAACTCTGTTGTTTTCTCCATATACATCAATTATTGAGCTTCATAGTTCATCACTGTAGTATTCAATTCTAAAATTTTAGTTTTTTTTCTTATTTGTGCCATCTATTTCTTTGCTGAGACTTTATATTTTTGTTTAGACTTTCTAGTTTTAAATTTGTTTGTAATTGTCCTTTGAAACATTTTTATTACACTGTGTTAGAATGATGTAATTCTCACATCTCTGTCATCTCATGTTGGCATCTATTGATTTTATTTTTGCATTCAGTTTACGGTGACCCTGATTCTCAGTGTAATGAGTAATTTTCATTGGAAACTTGGACATTTTTGTATTACATTCTGAGACTATGGATCATCTTTAAGCCTTCTGTTTTATCTAGCTTTCTTTGACATTTCTCTGATAGAGGGTGGGGCAGGGGCACCCCCTCCTTGCTGCTAAGTAGGGGTGAAGTTTGGGGATTCTAACTTGGCCTCCACTGGTGACCAAAGGTGAGCCCCTCTTTCCTGCCTTGTGGATAGGGGGTTCTGGCTCCCTGTGTGGTCTTCCCTGACACTGCTGTGGGGATACCTAGTTACTATTGGGTGATGGTGAAAGTCCTGACTTTCACTAGGGCTGCTTGACACCAACCCAGTAGAGAGGAAGAGGGACTCCTGTTTACTGCCTGGTGTAAGTCCAGGTTCTCCATTTCGTCTTCACTGACATAGTGATAGTGAGTGGACACTCCCTGCCAGATGGTGGGGTGAAGTACTGGCTGCCTATGTGATCTTCTCTGACATTACCCTGGTGGGATTGTTATTGTGTCTTGTAACATCTTTGCAAGGGTAGAAATTTAGGCTTCCCCACCCAACCTTTGCTAGTATTGAGTACAGGTGAGGCCACAGATTTTCTGTGTGTTGGCTACAGTAGAGTAACAAACTTCCTATTTTTCCAAGAAGATTTTTCCTTTGTCCTTTGGCATTTTTGGGTTGTCAGTTCCTTTAGCTTCTAGTCTGGAACTTATGAAACACAAAGAAAATCCAGGGAATGCAGCACCACGTTATTTCTTAGAGCCCATCCTTAGCCGGGCTGCCTTCTCCCCTCTACCTTCAGAGTCTTCTTGGGTTTTAAGATATACTTGATGGAAAAATAGGGGAAAGTACACTAACTTTATCTTCTTTGGAAGCAGAAATTCATTGATCTAATTTTTATTATTTTTTTTCTACTTTATTAGGCTTATGTTTGATCTCAGTTTCTTAAGGTGAAAGCTTAGATTATTGGTTCGAGATATTTCTTCTCTAGGCCAGGCATGGTGGCTCACGCCTGTAATCCCAGCACTTTGGGAGGCTGAGGCGGGTGGATCACCTGAGGTCAGAAGTTCAAGACTAGCCTGGGCAACATGGTGAAATCTCGTCTCTATAAAAAAAAAAATTAATTAATTTTAAAAAAGAGATATTTCTTCTTTAATAACATATGAATTTAATGCTATAAATTTCCTTCCAAGCATTGCTTCCCACAAAGTTTAATTTGTATTTTAATTTTTATTTAGTTCCAGATAAATTTAGATTTCTCTTGAGACATCTTTTACTCACAGATAATTTAGAAGCTTACTGTTTAATTTCCAAATATTTGGGGATTTCCTGGTATCTTTCTGTTAATGATATTTGGTTTAATTTCATTGTGCTGTGAGAACATACAGGTATATCTTGCTTGATGGCACTTTGCAGCTACTGAGTTTTTTTTTTTTTTTTTTTTTTAACACATTGAAGGTTTGTGGCAATCCTGCATTGAGCAAGACTGTTGGCACCATTCTTTCAACAGTGGATGCTCATGTTGAAATGTTTAGTAATTCTTACACTGTTTTCATTATTATTGTATCTGTTACGGTGATCTGTGATCACTGATCTTTTTTTTTTTTTTTTGAGACAGAGTCTCACTCATCACCAGGCACCAGGCTGGAGTGCAGTGGTGCGACCTCGGCTCACTGCAACCTCCGCCGCCAGGGTTCAAGCAATTCTACTGCCTCAGCCTCCCGAGTAACTGGGACTACAGGCGCGCGCCACCACGCCCAGCTAATTTTTTTGTATTTTTAGTAGAGACGGTGTTTCACCATGTTGACCAGGATGGTCTCGATCTCTTGACCTCGTGATCCGCCCGCCTCAGCCTCCCAAAGTGCTGGAATTACAGGCGTGAACCACCGCGCCCGGCGATCATTGATCTTTGAAGTGACTATTGTAGTTGTTTTTGGGTGTCATGAGCTCTGTCCATATGAGATGGCAAACTTAATTGACAGATGCTGTGTGTATTCTGACTGCTCTGCTGACCAACCATTTTTCTGCCCCATTTTTTCTCTTATCTCTTTGGGCCTTGTTATTCTCTGAGACACAACAATATTAAAATTATGCCAATTAATAACCCTACAGTGGCCTCTAATTGTTCAAGTGAAAGTGGAGTCACACATCTGTCACTTTAAATAAAACGCTAGAAATGATTAAGCGTAATGAAGAAGGCATGTCGAAAGCTGAGATGGGCCAGAAGCTGGGCCACTGTGCCAAACAGTTAGCCAAGTTGTAAACAGAAAAAGAAAAGTTCTTGAAGGAAATTAAAAGTACTGCATCAGTGAACACATGAATGATAAAAAAGTGACATAGCCTTATTGCCGATGAGGAGGAAGTTTGAGTGGTTTGGATAGAAGATCAGAGCAACCACAACATTCCCTTAAGGCAAAGCCTGATCCAGAGTGAGACCCTAACTCTCTTCGATTCTGTGAAGACTGACAGAGGTGAGGAAGCTGCAGAAGAAAAGTTGGAAGTGAGTAGAGGTTGGTTCATGAGGAAAGATGCTGTCTCCATAACATAAAAATGGACAGGAAGCAGCAAGTGCTGATGTAGAAGCTGCACAAGTTCCCCAGAAGATCTGGCTAACAACTGATGAAGGTGTCTGCACCAAACAACAGATTTTTCAATGTTGATGAAATAGGCTTATTTTGGAAGATGCCCTCTGGGACTTTCACATCTACAGAGGAGTCCGTGCCTGGCTTCTAAGCTTCAATGGACAAGCTGACTCTTTTTGTAGGGGCTAATACAGCTGGTTACTTTAAGTTGAAAGCAGTGCTCATTTACCATCTCATAAATCCTAGGGTCCTTAACAGTTATGCTACATGTACTCTTCCTGTGTTCTCTGCAGGGAACAACAAAGCCTGGATGGCTGCACATCTGTTTACAGCATGGTTTACTGAATATTTTAAGCCCTCTGTTGAGATCTACTGTTCAGAAAAAGATTCCCTCCAAAATACTACTGCTTATTGACAATGCACCTGGTTACCCAATAGCTTTGCTGGAGATGTACAAGGAGATGAATGTTGTTTTTATGCCTGCTGTCACAACATCCCTTCTACAACCCATGGACCAAGGACTAATTTCAACTTTCAAGTCTTATTATTTAAGAAATACATTCCATGAAGACAGTGTGGTGATTTCTCAAGGATCTAGAAATAGAAATTCCATTTGACCCAGGAATCCCATTACTGGGTATATACCCAAGGAACTATAAATCGTTCTGCTATAAAGATACATGCACAAGTATGTTCATTGCAGCCCTGTTTACAATGGCAAAGACCTGGAACCAACCCAAATGCCCATCGATGATAGACTGGAAAAAGAAAATGTGGTACATATACACCATGGAATACTATGCAGCCATAAAAAAGGATGAGTTCATGTCCTTGGATGAATCTGGAAACCATCATTCTCAGCAAACTGACACAAGAACAGAAAACCAAACACTGCATGTTCTCATAGGTGGGTGTTGAACAATGAGAACACATGGACTCAGGGAGAGGAGCATCACACACTGGGGGCATTTGGGGGGTGCTAGGGGAGGGACAGCGGGGGTGGGAAGGGTGGGAAGGGATAATGGGGAGAAATGCCAGATATAGTATGCACCTATGCAACAACCCTGCATGACCTGCACGTGTACCCCAGAACCTGAAGTAAAAAAAAAAAAGAAAGAAAAGAAATACATCGCATAAGGCTATAGATGCCATAAATAGTGATCTCCTGGTGGATCTGGGCAAAGTAAAGTTAAAACCTTCTGAAAAGGATTCATCATTTGAGATGTCATTAAGAATATTCATAATTCATAAGAGGAAGTCAGTACAGCAGTATTAACAGGAGTTTGGAAGAAGTTGATTCCAACCCTTGTGAATGACTTTGAGTGGCCAAAGACTTCAGTGGAGGAAGTCACTTCAAATGTGGTGGAAATAGCAAGAGAATTAGAATGATAAGTGGAGTCTGAAGATGTTACTGAATTGCTGTGATCTCATAGCAGAACTTGAACAGATGAGGAGTTGCTTCTTAGACATGAGAAAAGAAAGTGGTTTCTTGAGATGGAAACTACTCCTGGTGAGGATATTGTGAACATTGTTGAAATGACAGCATAAACTTAGTTGATAAAGCAGCAGCAGGGTTTGAGAAGATTGATTCTAATTTTGAAAGAAGTTTTACTGTGTGTAAAGTGCTATCAGATAACACTGCATGCTACAGAGAAATCATTTGTGAAAGGCAGGGTCAATTGACACAACAACCTTTATTATTGTCTTATTTTAAGGAATTGCCAGAGCCACTTCAGCAATTACCACTCTGATTAGTCAGCAGCCATCAACGTCAAGGCCATCCTTTCGCTAGCTAAAAGATTATGACTTTCTGAAAGCTAAGATGATCATTAGCATTTTTTTAGCCAGAAAATATTTTAAAATTAATGTATATACTTTTTCAGACATAATGATATTACACACTTAATAAATTACAGGACAGTATCAATACAATTTTTGTATGTACTAGAAACCAAGAAATTTGTGTGACTAATATTATTGCAGTATTCACTTTATTGTGGTGGTCTGAAACCAGACCCACAATATCCCCAATGTATACCTGTACTTTGTATGATTTCTATTTTTTTTAAACTTGCTAACGTGTTTTTTATGGCCCAGCCTTATGGTCTGTCTTGGTGAATGTTCCATCCAAGCATGAGATAAACCTGCTGTTTTGGATGGCGTATCCTATAAATATACATTGGTTTAAGCTGATTGATAGTGGTATACAGGTCATCTGTATTCTTGCTGGTTTTCTGTCTGCTTGGTCTATCAAACTGACAGAGGTTTATTCAATCTCTGATATGGTTTGGCTCTGTGTCCCCACCCAAATCTTGTGTCAAATCGTAATCCCCACAAGTTGAAGGAGGGGCTTGGTGGGAGGCGATTGAATCATGGGGGCAGAATTTACCCTTGCTGTTCTCACAGTAGAGTTCTCATGAGCCTGGTTGTTTGCATGTATGTAGCACTTCCCCCTTCACACCCTCTTTCTCCTGCTCTAGCCATGTAGGACGCGCTGACTTCCCCCTTGCCTTCTGCCATGGTTGTAAGTTTTCTCAGGCCTCCCCAGCCATGCTTCCTGTATAGCCTGTGGAACTGTGAGTCAATTATGTTTTTATAGCAGTGTGAGATTATCTTTTACAGTATCCAGTTATCATGGTGAATTTGTCTTTCTCCTTTCAGGTGTGTCAGTTTTTTTGAGTCATGTGTTTTGATGCTTTTTTATTAGATGCAAACAGGTTAAGGATTGTTATATTTTCTTGGAGAACTCACCTCTTTATCATTAAGTCATGGCCTCCTTTATCCCTAGTAATAGTCCTTGTGTTGAAGTCCGCATTGTCTGTAATTAATATACCTACTCCACCTTCCTTTTGTTAATATTAGCATGGCAAATGTTATTGTATTCCTTTGTTTTTAACCTGAGCTGCCATATTTGAAATGGGTTTCTTATAGATATTATTTAGTTTGTCGTTTGTGTTTTAAGTGGCTGAAAACCTGTTGATTGGTATATTTAGAACATTTATGTTAAATTAATTATTGACATAGTTGGATTAATATGTGCCATTTTAAAAACTTTATATCTGATGCCTTTGTTCTGTGTTTTATTTCCTCCTTTTTCTGCCTTCTGATTTTTTTTTTTTTTTTTTTTTTTTTTGAGACAGAGTCTCAGTCTGTTGCCAGGCGCCAGGCTGGAGCGCAGTGGTTCAATCTCGGCTCACTGCAACCTCTGCCTCCCTGGTTCAAGCAATTCTCCTGCCTCAGCCTCCCGAGTAGCTGGGACTATAGGCACGCACCACCACGCCCAGCTAATTTTTGTATTTTTAGTGGAGACGGGGTTTCACCATGTTGGCCAGGATGGTCTCGATCTCTTGACCTCGTGATCCGCCTGCCTCAGCCTCCCAAAGTGCTGAGATTGCAGGCTTGAGCCACCGCGCCCGGCCTGCCTTCTGATTTTTAATTAAACATTTCATATGAGTCTATTTTATTTACTTTGTTAGAATGTCAATTATATGTCTTTTTACAAATTTTGGTGATTGTCCTAGAGGTTGTGATATAATTTTTAACTAATACTTATCTTTCTTCCACCTCCTTCCAATAATATTATACTATTCCTCATGTAGTACAAGTGCCTTGCAAGAGAGTATTTTCAATTTCTTATTTATTGAGACATTGTCCTCATTCATTTTATTAATCCACGTGCTTAATAACTCAATACATCATTGTTAATAATGCTTTGGATAAACTGTTATCTTTTATATGAATTAAAATGAATTAATTACTTTATTACCTTTATTTATTTCCCCTCTGATGCTTTTTATTCTTTATGTATGTCTATGTTTCTTCAACCAATATCAGTTTTCTTCTGCCTGAAAAACTTTTATCACTTCTTTCAAGGCAGGTCTGCTGTGGTTCTTTTTTTCCCCTGTTTTTGTTCATCTGAGAAATTGTTCATTTCTTCACATTTGAAAGATAGTTTCACCAAATATAGCATTCTAATTCTGGGTGTATAGTTTTTCCTTTCAATTCTTTAAGAATTTCACCCTACTCTGTTCTTGCTTGCATGGTTTCTAACAGGAAGTCTGCTGTAATTCTTATCCTTGTTCCTATACAGGTAGCATCTTTTATCCCTCTCTGATTTTTCACAAGATTTTCGGTTCTCAATTAAACAATTTTGATTATTATATACCTAGTTTTGTTTTGTTTTTAGTTAAATTTGTTTTTTGTACTTATTCTGGTTTGTGGTCTTTAAGCTTCAGAACTGTGATTTGATGTCTTCCATTAACTTTGGAAAGTTCTGTGCCATTGTTACTTCAACTATTTCTTCTGCTCATATATCTCTTCTTCCTCCAGTATTCCACTTACGTGTGTTTCTTCCCTAGTAGATGAGAAAGGAGACTAGAGGGTATTGGAGTGGAAGGAGATCCCTTTTACCTGCTGCATGAATCTCTGAAAAAATATTTTCCTATAGAAAGCAGGCTTGTATTGTGGAAACTGCTCCGGGGATATTTTATAGTTTATCTCTCTGCCAGAGCAATATGTGCATTTTTCTCAGATCTTCATCATGTGAACTTGGTGGAGTTCTTGGAAGTAAAGCTCAAGGAAGTGTGGCTGTATTCCACCTCCAATATTGTGGTCTCAAGATGTTTATTATCCTTATGCTTGTCACAGTCAGTGTCCAGCTTGATTCAGTGAATTCATCAAAGTGCTTAAGTGTTGAATTTAAGTGTTTTTGCCAGCTTGTGGCTCCAGCAACTTCTGCTCCAGTAAAAGATTTCAGTTGTGACTCTGTCTGTTTCTCCAGAATTTGGGCAGAGGTTTGTGAGGACGAGGCAGGCAGAGCACTTGAGGTCGGGAGTTCGAGATCAACGTGGCCAACATGGTGAAACCCTGTCTTCACTAAAAATACAAAAAAATTAGCCAGGCGTGGTGGCAGGTGCCTGTAATCCCAGCTACTTGGGAGGCTGAGGCAGGAGAATCATTTGATCCCAGGAGACAGAGGTTGCAGTGAGCCAACATCATGCCACTGCCCTCTAGGTTGGGCAACACAGCCAGTTTCCATCTGAAAAAAAAAAAACATATTCATCCTATAAAACAGAAATCAATAAAATTCTTTTTAGTTTAGTGTATATTATGCTGCATTTACTAAGTGATAGATATAATTGAAAGGAGATGAAAACAATATGTGCTAAATTTATACAAATTATTTTTAGAATATATTTTAGTCTTATGCAGGATAAGACTCTCTTGGTTGAAGGAGAAAGTGTACTTTAGATGTTTTATAAAAAGCAGAGTTAGCAAAATAAGTATTGTTTAATGGAACATGAACTATCATATAACAAGAAGCTAGGGAGTAATATGGGACCAAGATTCCTATTTAAAAATAAAAATAATTCCATCTTGCGATTTACAAATCCTCACAAAGAGTTCCCTTTTTCAAGTAAGAATGACAAGGCTGTTAACTCTTCCAAGTGCCATAGCCATGGCATTTATTACTGACGGTGTTATCCTGTCTTTGTCTGAGTGATTTGTCTTCCCTCCTACACTGTGAGGTCCTGGACATCGGGAATCAAGTCTTCTTTGTGTTGCTCCTATGACAATACCACAATGTCTTCAAGAAGAAATCACTTAGAAAGGGCACGTGGAGAGAACGGATGTGTGCAGGTTATGAAGGGTCCAGGTCTGTTTCCGCCGAAGATTGGTGCTTCGATACTCAGCACCTTCTAAGAACGAGCTAACATACACGTGTCAACTGAAATTACAAACCAAAGAAGGGCAGTGCTAACCAACAGAAACGTGATGCAGCAAAATGTTTCAGTGTTAATGCCCCAGCTGAGGCATCGCATTAGGTAATGACGTGAAAGCCTCCCAAACCACTCAAGTCCTCATCATCCTATGATCAAAGCCTGGGAGCTAGAGATGGACTTGCTTTCCTCATTTATAACCTGACATACGAAAGATACCCAGAGAAGAGAGGCCACTTGCTTGAATTAGACATGTTGTTCCTCTAAATTGGGCCATAATTGTGCTTCTTTCAACTCCTCTGGGCAGTAAGCTTGAAGATGAGTTAGCCTGTGGGGTGTGGTGTGACAGGCCATCATTAGATGGCCTGGACAATTTGGGGTATAGTCTTTGAGCCAGCTCTTCTCCATGGCATTCTCTGAAGTGAATTCCTTTTGCCCCCAAACTCATAATTTCTTTCTCATTTTAGAGTCACCTTTTGCATCAGACCCTAAAATAATGTAGACATTAAGCCTCCCAAGTGTGGCTCTGAGGTAAATATAGATGTAGAATTTAGATAAAACCATAGATTTATAAAACAATTAGGACCATAGTGCAAGAAATAGTCCATCCCTAGAGGTTGTGCACGCTCACATGTTTTCCACCGTTAGAAGCTTTCTCAATCACCCAGGAGAGATGGCGATTTAACCTCGACTTGAATCGTTCCCTCTTCCTGATTGACAAGCCATCTTAGTAATATTGTGAAGTAGCTGCAGTGGTTAGAAGTTCCTGGGGAGCGAGTCTGCCTCAATAGAAGAAAGGATTTGCTGCATTTCCTTAAGAGGGGTAGGAATGGCGGGGGCTAGCAACTAGGATATTGGACATTGACATTCGTGAATAAAAGAATGTTTCAAACAAATTGTCTCTTGTAGCCTCTTTCAGAGATACTAGACTCAGTAGCCATGGGCTCATGAGCAAGGTGATGAAGAATAAGCTCAAGCTGGGGAAATGAAGGCGAGGATTAGGTATAATGGACAGGAAAAAGACAAGAAGTGGGGCATGCAAGTCAGGATGGAGGCAAAACAGCACAGCAAGGCCAGCCAGGCATTCAGACGCAGCAACTTTGTTAATCTCTACCTGAATCTCCTCCTTGGCTCCGACCCACTGGGACATTTCTCCCGGCTTAATGACGTGGCCATGTGACTGTGGGGACTTAAGGCAAGTAAAAAGATTTACTCTGTTTAGGCAAGCTGTGGCAGATGAAAAAGAGCTTCATTCCTCCTAGAAACACATAATCTTGCTTCTATCGACTCAAGGAAAGGAAAACGTTTTCTCCTGGAAATGTAATTACTGCGGCTATTCCATCATACACTTTTACTTTCACTTCTTCCCTAAAGTCTTTTTTCTCCTACTTGGAGATGTTGCAGAATCCATTAATTTGATAGGATGCAGGTTGTTACAAGTAATCTTTCTTTCTGCAATAACTTGATGGAAAATGTTAAATTTTATATATTAGATTTAGGAAAACCACTTTCTCATCTTCTTCAACTAATTGCACATTATGATGTGTTAATTAGGAGTATAAATATAAAGTCAAGATAATTCAGGAAAGAATGCAATTATTTTTAGAGTAAAACTGAGAATCTATTTGTGTTATCAGGGTTGTTTTTTTTCTGTGGTATCTCTCTTCTTAGGTTGGAACTCTAGCTTGTCCACTCTAGATAATTAATGCTGACAGAGGAGAGAGAGATCGGAGGGCCATATAGGGTGGGTAAGAGCTTAGCCTTGTTTCCATCTGTTTGACACACGACCAGCTGGAGGAAACAGTAGAACACCCCTTTTCCTCTCTTCTGCATCAATGACTTCCATATATTCTCATTATGTTTACATATCTTCAGTGAGCTGCACACTTCATTCATTCATTCATTCATTTATTTATTATCCTTTAAGTTCTGGGGTACATGTGCAGAACGTGCAGGTCTGTTACACTGGTATACACACACCTTGGTGGTTTGCTGCATCCATCCGCCGCATCATCTACATGAGGTATATCTCCTAATGCTATGTCAATCCCCCTACCCACTGCTATACCTCCCCTAGCCCCTCCAACCCCCCGACAAACCCCTGTGTGGGATGTTCCCCTCCCTGTGTCCGTGTGTTCTCATTGTTTAACTCCCACTTATAAGTGAGAACATGCGGTGTTTGGTTTCCTGTTCTTGTGTCAGTTTGCTGAGAGTGATGGTTTCCAGCTTCATCCATGTCCCTGCAAAGGACATGAACTCATCCTTTTTTATGGCTGCATAGTATTCCATGGTGTATATGGAGCTACACACTTTTTTTTTCTTTCATGGGGCCTAAAGTCTTGTGGTAGAAATAAGTTTTAATCAAATTTCAAAATCATACTATTATTAACTATTTAATGTTAGAAATGAAAGGTGTTAGAATCTATAAGAGTGGAACAGGAGGTCCCGATCTACTTTTGGTAGCGAGATGTTAGATATTCAGTGAATGTTTTTTGAAGAAGTGGATAAATGATTAATCATAAGTTAATTACAGTTTCTCTAAATTCAGATTCTACAAAAGTGTGACAGAGACTGCTACTTATCTCCCAATAATTGTTCTCCCTTTCTGTAAAAGTAGACATGTTAAGCAGGTATATGGCAACTCAAGGAAAATAAAAAGATTGCTATCCAGACTTCTTTGAATGTGGTTATGTGACTACGTTCTTGACAATATCATGTGAAGAAACAATGTATGAAACTTCAGAGTCGTATTCTTAAGGTAGAGGGGGCCAGCCCTCCTCTTTTCTTCTCCCCACTGACTTTAATTCTGCTGTGGCTATCTTGAACCGTGGGGGATAAAGAGAATACCACAGTGATGGTGGAAGCACAAGAAAATAACTGGGCCCCAGTATCTTCGTAGAGCAGAGTAACATGCCACCTTGGAATGGACTTGGAGTTTTTACAGGTGTGATAAACTTTTGTCCCATTTAAGCCATTATTTTGAGGATTCTTTCTTTTTTTTCTTTATTTCTTCTAAAAAAGTTGGGCTATGTGTGCAGAGCATGCAGGTTTGTTACACAGGTATACGTGTACCATGATGGTTTGCCGCACCTCCGGACCAATCCTCTAAGTTTGCTCCTCTCATCCCCCACCCCTCAACAGGCCCTGACGTTTGCTGCTCACCTCTGTGTGTCCATGTGTTCTCAATGTTCAAATCCCAATTATGAGTAAGAACATGAGGTGTTCTTTTTAAAATTTTTAAAAATTTCAATAGTTTTGGGGGTACAGGTGGTTTTTGGTGACCTGAATCAGTTCTTCAGTGGTGATTTCTGAGAATTCACAGCAGCTGTCACCTAAGCAGGGTACACTATACCCAATATGTCAGCTTTTATCCCCTCCCCGGCCCTTCCCCACTCCCAAGTCCCCAAAGGGCTTTTATCCTCAGGGCTTCTCAAGCAGTTTTCAAGTTTGGAGTTTGCTTTTGCTTATGGGCTACAACTGCTATTCTTTTTCTAATATCACTGAGTTTCAGTCTTCCCCTCTAAATGCATGTGGAGAGGCTCAGAGCTGGTGAAACAGGAAGTCCAGAAGGGTAGAAGATACTATTTCTGGGCGGCAACTCAAACAACTCAACCTTGGTCATAACTTTATTTCTTCACCTACACTTGGTATCCAATATCCAGCCAAACATTAATATATATGACAGATCTGTCTTACTTTTTAACCTTTTAAGCAAATATTTATCAAAATTCTACTATACTGGACTCTGTGCTAGCTACTGGTGCAGAAAAAGAAACAGACAGAAACCTAACCAATGTGGGTAAGAACAGTCAGTCACGAAACAGGGCTTGAGGCAGCCCAGGAGTCTCACCTTGAGAGAGTCTTGGGTGTCCTCAGTCCCCTTGCCAGGATCACAAACAGAGCTAGAGCATTTTCTTTCTTTTTTTTTTTTTTTTCTTTCAGGCAGGGTCTCTGTTGCCCAGGCTGAAGTACAGAGGCACAATCACAGCTCACTGCAGCCTTCACCTCCTGGGCTCAGGTGATCCTCCCACCTCAGCCTCTGCAGTAGCTGGGACTACAGATACACCCCCCACGCATGGCTAATGTTTTGTATTTTTTGTAGAGATGGGGTTTTACCATGTTTTCCAGGCTGGCAGAGCATTTTCTAGCAGTAGAAATGAGCCAGATGTTGGTTATGTAGAAAGGCGACTAGTCTAAGGATGGGGTTTTCCCTTTATTGCTAGGGATTAGTAGCGTGACTTGGGGAAGATGCTTAAAATTATCGCCAGGCTCAGTGTTCTCATCCAGCAAATGAAGGGCCTTAAAGATAACATAAAGAGTGAATTCCACTCCAAAATTCTACCATGTACATACATACACATACATACAATGTACGTGTGTGTGTTTATTTGGTCTATAATTATTATAAATATGAAGTCAAAATATATGGTTGAACTCTCTCACCTTTTCTTTTGGGCCTGCTGCGTTTCCTTCTCATTTTTCCACCTTTTTGTTCTGCTTTACCTCTGTTGAGGTTCATCTCACTGTCATAACAAAACTGCTTCCCTTTGCTTAAAGTTAGTCCTCCTTTTAAACTTTGATTCATGCTACTTATTTTCCTTTTCTTTTGCTAAACAGGGAGTCAAGAAAGGAAGAAATCAACAGAGCAAAATTGTACATTCTGGTCAATAGGTTTCTTTTAATTGTGTTTGTTAAAGTCCAGCCTCCTCATATCCTATTTAATATATTCCACTGGGATCATTTTCAATCTGGAAGTTTCTTCTCATTTTTCCATTAAAGAAAAGGTGAAGCTAATATCTTGCCTTTAAAAAATTAATAGCAACTATTATAATAATTGGAATTACAGTAAATGCAAAATGGAGAGTTATTATGAATTGCTGGCATAAATCTCTTTTGGGGAAAATGTACAAAAAAACTAAGAAAGACAATGTATTTTTTTTCTTTTTGAGACAGAGTCTCGCCTTGTCACCCAGGCTGGAGTGCAGTGGCATGATCTCGGCTGACTGCAGCCTCTGCCTCCCGGATTCAAGTTATTCTCCTGCCTCAGCCTCCCGAGTAGCTGAAATTGCAGACACATGCCACCATGCCTGGCTAATTTTTTTGTAGTTTTAGCAGAGACAGGGTTTTACCATGCTGCCCAGGCTGGTCTTGAACTCCTGACCTCAGGTGATCTGCCCACCTCAGTCTCCCAAAATCTGGGATTACAGGTGTGAGCCACCACACCTGGCCACAATGTATTTTTTTAACACCACCTTTTAGAAGAGATTCTTATGGCACAACATTTACCTATTGGCCAGCAACATAAGAAAAGGTAATATATTGCTAAAACAACCAGGGAGCTTAATTTAAATTCCAGTTAATTCAGTGGTAAACATTGGCAAAATCAGAAATGATTTCTGATGGCAGTGAAAGCTGTTGTGGAAATAACACTGGAGTAGGCAGCCCCAGATCTGACCTCTAATCTAGCATCGAATCTAGTATCTAATCTAACTGTGTTTCTCAGGAAAGTTACTTTATTTCTTGGTAACATCTGTGAAGTGAGGATAACGCTTGCAGTTCTAGTCATCTCTCGTAGCGTAAAAAATCACCACAAATCTCCCATAGCATGCTTTGGTCACAGGCGAGCCTCCTGGTTCCATATGAGTCACAAGCCTTCCCAGCGTCAGGGCTGAGAAGAAGTAGACCCCACCTATTCATGTGGATGTGGCAAGGTGCCAGGAGACATTTAGAATCGGAGCTACTTTTTCAACCATCTTTAGAAAACATAGTCTCTCCACTGTATTAGTCAGGGTTCTCTAGAGGGACAAAACGAATAGAATAGATGTATATATGAAGGAGAGTTTATTAAGGTGTATTGACTCACATGATCACAAGGTGAAGTACCACAAGAGGCCATCTGCATGTTGAGGAGCAAGGAAGCCAGTCCAAGACCCAAAACCTCAAAAGTAGGGAAGCCAGCAGTGCAACGTTCAGTCTGTGGTTGAAGGCCCGAGAGCCCGTGACAAATCTGTGGTCCAAGAGTCCAGAAGCTGAAGAACTTGGAGTCTGATGTTCAAGGGCAGGAAGCATCAAGCATGAGAGAAAGACTCAGCAAGTCTGCTCTTCCAGCTTCTCCTGTCTGCCTATTTTTTTTTTTTTTTGAGTGGAGGGCAGTGTAGTGGTGTGACCTTGGCTCACTGCTACCTCTGCCTCCCGGTTTAAGCAATTCTCCTGCCTCAGCCTCCTGAGCAGCTGGGATTACAGGCATGTGCTACCATGCCTGGCTAATTTTTTTGTAATTTTTTTTAGTAGAGACGGGGTTTCACTGTGTTGGCCAGGCTGGTCTCGAACTCCTGACCTCAAGTGATCTGCCCACCTCGGACTCCCAAAGTGCTGGCATTACAGCATAAACCACTGCATCCGGCCCTGCCTGCTCTATTCTAGCCACACTGGAAGCTGCTGATTAGGTTGTGCTCGCCCAGACTGAGGCTGGGTCTGCCTCTCCCAGCCCACTGACTCAAATGTTAATCTCCTTTGGTAACATCCTGAGACACATCCAGGAACAATACTTTGTGTCCTTCAGTCTAGTCAAGTTGACACTCAGTATTAACCATCACACTCCACCTATGCTACTGTTTAATGACTTCGTCATTGCCTCAGAAGATGCAATTCTCATTTATCCTTTGTGTATTTTCTATTCTTTCATAATCAGCACCTACTAATTTTTAAGAATCTTTTGATTATAGCTTCCTGCAGACTTTCTTTTCTACATTTATTTTTAATGTCTATTTAAAACACAGCTGAGACCATATTATTAAAGGAACAGCTTTTACATTTTGTAAACTATTGGTTCGATGGCTATGTTATGAAATATATATGAAGTATCTTTTCTTTTGCACAGACCTTCAGAATGCATTAAGGGCTGTGTTGGAGTTAAGTCCTAGTTACCATCTGTGGGCTTCCAGATCCATGAGGATTTCTGTGAATGGGGAAACCATTATATCTGCCTTCTTAGTGAGAAATACAAAATGATTTAAACATCCCCTTGGGCCTTAGAGGGAAGACAAGAAATGGCAGCAAAAGACACATGGATGCGTAGGTTCACTCTGGCCTCTTCAGAGTCTGAGGGAAGCTCTCCTCTGTTCTCGCCAGTGACTCTTGCCCTCTTCCATTCCCTGGGAGGCAGAGCAGTCTCTGTATGGTAATCAAGAATAGTTCAGACTTGGGTGTGAGACAGCCCAGATTCTAATCTTCACTGCACCATTTATCAGTCATGTCTGTAACTTCCCTCAGCCTCAGTCTCCTTATCTATAAAAGGGCATAATCATTGGAGTCGCCATATAGATTTATTCGAGGATATGTGATAGCATAAAACACTTAGCTAGACGCGTGGTGCCCATTAAGAGTTCAATAACATTAAAAACTATTTGGCAGCTGCTATCCTTATTCGTTTTATTTCTTTATCATTATCCTGATGTTTTTTGGTGTCTCAAAGCCTGTCTTTGAATAGGATTTTTTCAGTTCTTAGAATTCCTGGCAGCTGGAGGGCCCAGCATTTCACTTGGACACCCTATTTTAGGTGCAGCTCAGAGCAGGCACTGAGAAGGTTCCTGGTGGCTGCTGTCCACAGCCTGAAGAAGACGCCTTTTTCATGGGTGGTGTAGTTTGGCTCTGTGTCCCTACCCAAATCTCATTTTGAACTGTACTTCCCACATGTGGAGGGAGGGACCTGGTGGGAAGTGACTGGCCTATGGGGTAGATTTTCTTCTTGCTGTCGTAGTGATAGTGAGGGAGTTTTCTCAAGATCTGGCTGTTTGATAAGTGTCTGGCACTTCCCCCTTCTCGCTCGCTCTCTCCTATCACCTTGTGAAGAAGGTGCTGCTTCCCCTTCCCCTTCTACCATGATTGTAATTTTCCTAGGGCCCCTCCCCAGCCATGCAGATCTATGGGTCAATTGAACCTGTTTTGTTTATAAATTACCCAGTCTCAGATAGTATCTTTATAGCACTGTGAAAACTGACAAATACAATAGGAGTGTTTCTTTAAGGTACACCCTGTGTCCCAATAGCATTGTTTTAAAAGTGAAAAGTGCTGGTCAGACCAGAGGGAGGGCGCCAGCCAGTCAACTCTCCTTTTACCAAAGGCCCTTTCCCAGTCATTCCCATCTATCAGCAATGCGCTTTTGAGAAGTAGCACTATGGAAGTACCTTTCTAATATTTTATTCTGAAACAAGATTACAGGATGTACCTCGAAGCTGAAGACTCACATGTAACCTTTGGGTCAAGTATGTCAAGACTGGTTTAGAGCAAGTCGAAAAGGTATAATATACACCGCTGCCCTGCTTAAATCTGAAGCCAACAATCCAATTTCCTCTGGCCTTCTCTTCTGGAGTTCAAATTGAAGCCAATTTCCTTCACCTTTTCCCCAGTGGCATGGTTTCCAGTCTTCTCACTCCTCAGATTTTCTAATTAGTCTTTACTCCAGATGTGATCTGAGCAAAATAGAGTGCATGGCCTCCTTCCATTATTTGGAAATGATATATCCATGACTGAATTCTAAAACTGTGTTAACATTTAAGTAACATTGTCACATAATGATTTTTTTTAACTGCCAAAGTAAAAGGTTTCAGTTGGAGGTTTCAGTTAACTCTGTTGTCAAGCCATATGTTCCTCTGTTACGTCCTGCAATTGATTTTTTTCAACAATGCAGGACTTCCCATTAATAAGCAAAATGCTTGTTGACCTGTGAAAACTGATCCTGACTCCACTCACTTGTGACAACACCTGCCTGACAGTCACTCACACTATTCTATGCTGAACTTGCCCTGGACCTAGAAAACCGAAATAACCCCTTAATGTCATTCCAAGGACTGATTATATTCTAGTACGATGCTTTATACACAGACAATAAAGATGTACTACACATAACCAACATATGCATACCTGGAGTTTTACCAAAAGTAAGACATTATTCACTTTGTAAGACATTTTAGAAAAGTAAGATGTTACTCACTTTGTAAAGGAATTCACTTTGGGAAAAAAACCCTCATCTTGACCATTTGTTGAAATAGCAAGTTAATCCATTGTTGCATGGCTGTAAAGAAATACCTAAACCTAGGTAATTTATAAAGATAAGAGGTTTAAGCCAGGCACGGTTGCTCACACCTGTAATCCCAGCACATTTGGAGGCCAAGGCAGGTGGATCATGAGGTCAGGAGTTCGTGACCAGCCTGACCAACATGGTGAAACCCTGTCTCTACCAAAAATACAAAAATCAGCCTGGCGTGGTGCGGTGCGCCTGTAGTCCCAGCTACTCAGGAGGCTGACACTGGAGAATCGCTTGAACCCGGGAGGCAGAGGTTGTGGTGAGCCAAGAGTGCGCCATTGCGCTCCAGTCTGGGCGACAGAGTAGGACTCCATCTCAAAAAGAAAGAAAGAAAGAAAAAGCAAAGAGGTTTTGTTGGCTCACAGTTCTGCAGGCTGTGCAGAATGTATGAGGCCAACATCTGCTTGGCTTCTGGGGAGGTCTCATGAAACTTACAATCATGGCAGAAGGCAAAGAAGAAGTAGGCCCATCACATGGCCAGAGGAGGAGGAAGGAGGGAAGAGACATACACTTTTAAACAACCAGACCTCATGAGAACTCACTCACTATCACAAGAACAGCACCAAGAGGGTGGTGGTAAATCATGAGAAATCGCCCCTGTGATCCAATCGCCTCCCGTCAGCCTCCACCGCCAGCACGGAGGATTACAATTTGACATGAGCTTCGGTGGGCACAGAGATCCAAACCACATCATTCTTCCTCTGGGACTCAAATCTCATATTCTTCTCACATTGCAATATACAACCATACCTTCCCAACAGTCGCTTGAAGACTTAACTCATTATTCCAGGATTAACTCAAAAGTCCAAAGTCCAAGTTCTCATCTGAGACAAGGCAAACACCTTCCCCTCATGAGCCTGTAAAATAAAAAACAGGTTAGTTATTCCCAAGATACAGTGATGGTATAGGCACTGGGTAAATACTCTCATTACAAAAGGGAGAAATCAGCCCAAAGAAAGGGGATACAGGTCCCATACAGGTCCAAACCCCAGCAGGGCGGTCATTAAATCCTACACTTCCAAAATAATCTCTTTTGAATTTATGGCCCCCACATCCAGGGCACATTGGTGCAAGGCGTGGGCTCCCAGGGCTCTGGGCAGCTTTGCCTCTGTGGCTTTTCAGGGTAAAGCCCCTGTGGCTGCTCTCACAGTTCGTTGAGTGCTTGCAGCTTTTCTAGGTGCGGAATGCAAGGTGCTGGTCAATTCTACTCACTCTGGGGTCTGGAGAATGGTGGCTCCCTTTTAATAGCTTCACTAGGAAGTGCCCCAGTGGGGACTCTCTGTGGGGCCTCCAAAATAATCTACGTGACTCCATGGCTATACCCAGGGCCCACTGGTGTGAGGGTTGTGTTCCCAAGACTTTGGGCAGCTCTGCCCCTGTGACTGTGCAGGGTTCAGCCTGTGCGGTTGCTTTAATGAGCTGGTGTTGAGTGCCGGCAGCTATTCCTGGCTGTGTACAAATTACTTCCAGAAATGATTATATTTATTGATTTTTTTTTCATATTCTTCTTACATTTAGCTTCACTAGAATGTAAAGAACAGAAATTTTGTGATAGGCATTTATGTAAGAACTCAGAAGACAACTGTGAAGTTTTAAAAAGTAAAACCTCAATACAAATTTATTGCTAGAACGAATTAAATAAAATAGTTACAAGTTTTTATATTTGTGCACAGGTGAACAAAAGACCTTAGGTAAATTTTGGATCAGGTGTCATTTCATACTTATTTGGACTCGTACTTCAGATAATGTATAAGTAGGATAAACTCACACTTGTCAGAGGAGTGAGCCTGCAAAGTAGCTGTCAAACAGTACATGAAAAAAGCTTGTTCTAAAACGTTTCTTCTACTATGTTGCACGAACTTTCTTAAAGAGAGCAGGCACTTATACACTAATAGCTGGGATTCTTGCTTCACCTTGTCAATTGTCTTTCATATATATCTGGCCTAGATAGATAACAATTTATTCCGATAATTTAAACAATATTCTTGTGGATAGTAATAATTGCCACAGTTGTGTGTCTTATTCAGCAAGTCAAGTGCTGAGGTATATCAGAATCAAGAAAATCAGAAACTTTCTGTTTGAAGGAAGAGATGAATATTAATATTGAGTAAAAAAGTTTCAGTATTTTTTTTTTTTTTTTTTTTTTAGTAGAGGCAAGGTTTCACCATGTTGTCCAGGCTGATCTTGAACTCCTGGGCTCAAGTGATTCTCCCACCTCAGCCTCCTAAAGTGCTAGGATTACAGCTGTGAGCTTCACACCTGGCCACATTCTTTTTAATTAACGAGACTAATGAGCAACTTTTATTTAAATGATCCATTCCTCATGATCACTCTTTTCATTTAACCCAACTCACTTATTTTATTTATTTATTTTATTTTATGTTCTGGGATACATGTGCAGAACGTGAAGGTTTGTTATATAGGTATACACATGCCATGGTGGTTTGCTGCATCCATCGCCCCGTCATTTACATTAGGGGTTTCTGTTTTTTGAAAACTCAAGCCAGAATATTTCAGGCGCTTTCTACTTTGTTTCTGAGTTTGTAGACCTTTCCTTACTTGAGAAAGGAAGTCTCAAGTAATGAGTGCAGGTCCTGGCATGGTAACGGTAGACTAAACTGGATGTTATTATTAATTTGTACAGCAACATTTATATTCTCTATGTTAGAAAGAGATAGACAAACAGTAGGCGAGAGAAAGATAGATAGTGCATACTTATTACTTGTGGGTGGGGATTTATTTATCCACGGAGGATGGCAACAACATGGGGGTCATAGCAAGCCCTTGTAAAAGGGACCATTGTGTGAATGAGGAACAGGTTGTCCTTTGAGAAGTTAAATTGGAAAACAAAGCTGTGGCTGTATTTCAAGTCCCATTTGTCCCCTTTGGCTTGGAAACTTTCAGCAGTACAGCATCCACAACGCTTTACATGGAAGCCCTTAGGAATGGGCACATGTTACTTAGCAAAGACAGTTTTATACGTAAAGGTTTGTAAAACTGATTGAAATTAAACATTTACCTGGATAACTACATAAATCCATTATTATTCCATTCTCATCATGGAATTATTTATTCACATCCCTTTCTTAGACACTAAGAAAGGATTTCATAAACGTCATCGGGATATAGTAAATGGCCAGAGAAACAACGGTCTCTTTTAGATTGTCCTTGCCCTAAAAATAAGCACAGTCTAGATAAGCTATATAATCATAGGCGTATTTATTTTTATTTTTATTTTTTGAGACAGAGTCTCACTCTGTTGCCCAGGCTGGAGTGCAGTGGCGTGATCTCAGCTCACTGCAACCTCTGCCTCCCAGGTCCAAGCGATTTTTCTGCCTCAGCCTCTCGAGTAGCTGGGATGCAAGAGTGTGCCACCATGCCCAGCTAATTTTTTTTTGTATTTTCGTAGAGACAGGATTTCCCCATGTTGGCCAGGCTGGTCTCAAACTTCTGACCTCAGGTGAACCACCTGCCTCAGTCTCCCAAAACGCTGGGATTACAGGCATGAGCCACCACACCCAACCAATCATAGGTGTTTTTAAAAGCAATTGAGAATCATTTAAATGAATTAAATTTCAGTAAGAGACAAGCCCTTCCAGGAGAAGGGCCCATGGCTACTTTTATCCTTGACAAGCTTCTCTTTACCCCAATGTATGGTAGGATTGATGTGGTAAAACTTAAACAGATAAAAGGCAGCTCTTACCAGCCATATGCAAGCTGACGTGAGAGGCTGCAATTCTGAGGCTCCCCAGTCACACAGCAAACCCACACCTACCCACCAGATCTTTGCCCTAGCCCTTCACGGTGTGAGCAGTAGCAGCAACAAAGACTGAGGGCGGGACGGGAGGCCTGAGTAAGCAGCCAAGGTGCACAGGACATCTGCCGATGGCATGGCAGGCCCTGCTGAAGGTCTAGGGGTGCAGGGAAGCTGCGTGAGACCGTAAGGTACAGTGGGCCTTTACTGAATGCAGAGTTGCGGCAAGCCAAAGCCTGTCCCTATTACAGCAGGACGGCGAGATCTCCTGAGGCCGGCCGTCATGCATAGAGAGACCCTCAGAACCTCACCAATCCTCAAAACTGTAAATTTTGCTTAGAAGATAAAAATCTTTACCTTTCTCTCAAAGCCAGAGGAGCAATGAACATAATAAAAGCTGCAACAAGGCCCAGACCCAGCCCAGTTGCAGATATCATTGATTCAGCTTCTCACTCTTTTCGAAGCAAATGGTATCTATACTATTTAATTCTCAATTATTCTTTTACACGGAACTTACAGAATGTAATTTTTAAAATTAAAGAGACAAAGCGGCAACAAAATGTGACCCATTTTCAAGACAAAAAATTGTCAAAAGAATCAGATCCAAAGATGCAGCTTAGAGAGTTAGCAGATATATGCTATAAAACAACAATCATAAATATCTTAAAGGCTTAATGGAAAAGGTGAACAATATGTGTAAGCAGATAAAAAATTTCAACAGACAAATAAAAACCATAAAAAGAAACGAGGAAAATTTCAGGATTGAAATAAGATACGGCAGTTTACATTTGTATGTACTTAACAAGAGCTTCAAAATATATGAAGCAGATACTGGTGGAAGTAAAAAGGAAATATAAAAATTTATAATCTGAGTTGAAGATTTTAATGCCCCCTCTCAGTAAGGAATAAAACATCTCATTAAAAAATAATAGGCTGGGCATAGTGGCTCATGTCTGTAATCCCAGCACTTTGTGGGGGGCCAAGGTGAGGGGATGGCTTGAGGTCAGGAGTGTGAGGCCAGCCTGGGCAACATAGCAAGACCCCATCTCTAGAAATAATTTTAAAAGTTTATCCAGGTATGGTGGTACACACTTGTGGTTCCAGGTACTAAGGAGGCTAAAGCAGGTGGATCTCCTGAGCCCTGGGACATAGAGGCTGCAGTGAGCCATGATCGCACCACTGCCCTCCAGCCTGAGTGACAGAATGAGTCATGTCTCAAAAAATAAAACAGTAATAAAGATATAGAGCCTTTGGAGGTTGCTATTAACCAACTTAACCTAACTTACGTGAATAGAACAGTACACACAAAAACATGTATTTGTAAATACTTACGACAACCAACCACATACTGGGCTCCAAAATAATTTTTAATTAGTTTCAAAGAAATGAAATCATAAAAGTATATCTCTGATGATAAATGTGAGAAATAAACATTTCTAATATTTTATCTAGAAAAGGCAAGATACTAGGAAATTATGCAACAAAAAATCCACAGGACAAAAAAAATTACAAAGGAAATTAAAAAACATTTTGAGCTGAATTATAATGAAAATCCAATATATAGAAATTCATGACATGCAGCTAAAGCAGTGCTAAGAAGAAAAGTTATAGTTTTATATGTTTAGGTCATTGATTTTTAACTTTTACCTTTTTCTCATATAAACTTTCATGTTTGGAAGCTAAGGAAAGAAAAAATTTTTAAAAACCCCCCAAAATATAATAGGGAATATAATAAAGAGCAGAAATCAATAAATTAGACTCTAGACAAAAAACAGAGATAAAAAAACTCAAATGTTTAAAAGGTTTATAAAATTGATAAACCCCTATGTGAACATATGTAAATAGATATTAAATATAAAACTACATTTAAATTTTAAAAAGAAATGTATCAAGGATAGTTTGATTTAATTGACTTCCCTAGTGAATTCCATCAAACAATTAAAGAAATATTAGAATTCTTGCCCATTTTTCTTTGAGGAAAGAGAGTAGGAAGTATTTCTAAATGTTTTTATAAGTCCAGCATAATCCTGAGGTCAGGTATCTGTCAGGGACATTACTAGAAAAAGAATTACAGATTTAGATCCTTTATAAACATAGAGGAGGACTTCTTACCAAAAGTATTAGCAAATCAACATTAGCATTATATGGAAAGATAACATAATATGATCACATGAAGGTTATCCTGAGAATACAAAGCTAATTAAATGTTTGAAAATTAATCAACAAAACTCAAGATGTAAACAAGGAAAATAATTTTATGATGATAATAATTAAATGGCTGCAGGAAATTCATTTGAAAAAATTCAACAATCAATCTTCATAAAGATTCCCAGCAAATCAGGAGTAGAAAGAAATTTCCTCAACCAGGTAAAAGGCACCTATGCTAAACCTACAGCTAAAATCAAATTTAGTTATAAGACATTTGAATTTCTTTCTCAGATCAGAAACAAGACTTTAACTCTTACCACTCTGAATCAACATCATATTGGATATTCTAGCCAGTGCAATAAAGCAAGGTAAATAAATAGATGAAAGTTACAGACATTGTGAGGGAACACCAAATTCTGTATTTGCAGACAAATGACTGTGTTCCCATATTACCTTAAGGAATTTAAAAATTGATGTCTACTAATTTTAGCAAGTTCACTGTATATGTGATCAGCATATAAAAATCAATAAATATATACCAGCAATGAAAAATTTGATGATACAATTAAAAAAAATTTTTTTTCACAGCATTGAAAACCCTCAATGCAAATACCCTGGAATGCATTTAATGAAAGATGTTCAAATATTACATACTGAAAACTACAAAAATTGCTGAGAAAAATTAAAGGTATCTCAATATAGGAGTAATAGACCATAGATTGAAGGGTTTAATATTGCTAAGAGAGTAATTCCCCCAAAATTGATACCTAGGTTTGATACAATCTATATCAGTATTCCAGAAGGCTTTTTGTTTTGGTAGAAATTCATAACATGATTCTAAAATTTTTATGTAACTGTGAAGTATTTCTAAAAATAATATGAAAGTTGGACTTACCTACCTGATTTCAACATTTACTATAAGTGTAAAATAATAAAGGCAGTTTTGTTCTGACATAAGAATATAGAATATATTAAAGGAACAGTTAGGAAGTTCAGAAATATCCCATTGAGCCAATGTAATTAATGCCATAGGAAAAGCCTTTCAACAAATTGTGTTGGAAACACTTTATAGTAATATGCAAAAAAGATGAACCTTGGTACTTACATTGCTCCACATGCAAAAATCAATACGATATGGATTATAAACATGAAATCAATAGTTGTAACTATAAATGTTTAGGAGAAAAACATTAGACAAAAATCTTTGCAACCTTAGGGTAGGCAAAGATTTCATACATAAGGTGTGTATCAAAAATGCTAACCTTACAAGTAAGAAAGTATTAAGTTGACCTTTGTCAACTTATCATCATAAAAGCATATAAAGAAAATGAATAGGCATGCCACAAACTGGGAGAAAATGTTCACATTACATATCTCTGAATAATGACTTGTACCCAGATTACATAAAAACTTCTACAAATCCATAATTTATAAAACAATGAACCAAAGAAACGATGCACAATAGATTTGAACAGATTACCAAAGAAGTTATATGAATTTCCAATATGTACATCATTAGCCATTTAGAGAAGCCAAATTAAAACACCCAGTTGGATATCTACACCCAGTGTAATGGCTCAAATAAACATGTCTTACAAAAACAAAAATTGGAAATCTAGAATGAAATAGTACAGCCACCTTGAAAAAGAATTTGATAGTTTCCTATAAACCTACTTCTATTCTATGACTGAATAACTCTGCTCTTACGTGTTAACCAAAAGAAAATGAATTTTTATGTCCATAAAAATCCTGGTAGCAAGAAGAGGAAAGTGAAGAAACACATTGCAGTCTACACAAAGAAAATACTACTCTGCAATTTAAAAGGACTCATTGCTAAAACATGTGACAATATGGAACAATCTGAAGAACATTGAGTTAAGGAAGCTAGGTTCATAGGCATATTTATTATAAGATTTTGTTTATATGAAGTTTATAAAAGGGTAAAAATCTATGATGATATAAACAGGACAGTTGTTTTCTTTGGTGGTGTGAATTTATGGGAAGAGAATCTTTTTGAGATTATGGTAAAGTTTTGCATTTTAATTTTCTTGGTGGTTACACAGATTTATACAATTGCCAGACTCAATGGACAATATATTTAAGATGTATGCATTTTAATGTAGGAAAATTATGCCTCAATAAAGCAGAATGAAGCAATTATGAAAATGATGTAATTTTCAACAAAAATGTTAGTAGTCTTTATAAGTACATGCCATTTAATAATGACCTACAAATAGTGCTTTATTAAGCACTTTCATGTTAATGTTTCCACTTAATTTTCACAATAAATATATCACATTGTGACATTATTCCCAAACTGAGAGAATAAATAAACTCTAGGCTTTAGATAACTCATATGTGGCAAAAGCAAGACTGAAACTCAAGTCTATTACCTCTTAGTTTAATGCTTTCCCAAGAAACAACAGTTCCTTCATTGTTACACATTCCTCATCTCAGAAAACTCCTGCTGGGTAACTTGCTGCTGAGATCTCTGATTTACTCATTTTGTATGGAACCCCTGAACCTTGGTGGCTCAACATTGAAATGACAGCTTTTAACACGTAATTATATTTTTATTGCAATTCATGCAATTGGAATTCTGACCTAGGTCAGATTCACTCAATTATCCAAGTTAAAATATTTTCTTTGCCTTCATCGATGGGCATTTGGGGTACCATCATACCCCACAGCCTTCCCCTATCCCAGGGTCTGAAGCAGGTGCTTTAATATGCACCTAGGGCACCACAAGCTTCCCGGGATCATGATGCCCACCACATCATAGAGTACTTTTCTATTTGTGTGTCTGCCTCCATCCATCTTTAGTCTCAAAGCTTTCCTACTTGTGGATAGAGAAGAAGTGATTTCTTATTCCTCTTGTATCCCAGTACTTATTCTAGTGTCTGGGATTCAAGAATCCGTCAATAAATGTTTACTGAATGACTGAACAAATAGGCCAAATGCCTCAGGAGAGACAGTCATCTTCTGGTCTGCCATGTCTCACCGAAACCACACCGAATCATTGATTAATAAATTGCCTGGAAATAATGCTGTCTCACGATGGACTTGATAATATTTTCATTGCAGTATTTTTGTTGTGCTATCAAGTGCAGCTTGTTCAACTTTGATGCCGCATCTTCTGAAAAGCTTTTCCTGAGGCCTGTCCTTCCCAGCCACCCCCAGTCAGACCTAGATAGTGCTCTTCTGTGCGCTAATGGTACCCTGCATTTATCTCTCATTGACCTTGTCATACTGAATAGAACTTGCTTGCTTATCTGTCACTGTATTATATAGGGCAGAGATTTTTTAAATTTTTTATTGCATTTTAGGTTGGGGGGTACACGTGAAGAACATGCAAGATTGTTGCATAGGTACACACATGGCAGTGTGATTTGCTGCCTTCCTCCCCATCACCTATATCTGGCATTTCTCCCCATGCTATCTCTCCCCGACTCCCCACCCCCCACTGTCCCTCCCCTATCCCCCCCGACAGACCCCAGTGTGTGATGCTCCCCTCCCTGTGTCCATGTGTTCTCATTGTTCAACACCCGTCTACGAGTGAGAACATGCAGTGTTTGATTTTCTGTTCTTGTGTCAGTTTGCTGAGAATGATGGTTTCCAGGTTCATCCATGTTCCTACAAAGGACATGAACTCATGGTTTTTGATGGCTGCATAATATTCCATGGTGTATGTGTGCCACATTTGGCAGAGATTTTATCTGTTTTGCTTGTTGCATAATCTCTAGCACTTTGGAAAGTTATGTCACATTGTAGTTGCTCAGTAAAGATTGTTGAATGAATAAGTTTTTTTGTTGTTGTTGATTATCCAATACATGTACAGCTCTGCAAACATAAAATGTGTATACCCACACATATATTCGAACTTATCCGTCTTTTTTATTGATTGTAATTTTTGTTTCTTATTTGACAATTCCCTCTTTATCCTAAAGAATTAATTGTCCTCCGTTTTTCTTCTAAGGTTTTAGGGTTTCCTTTTTACAGATTGATACTTAGTTCATCAATAAATGATTGTTATTTATGGTGTGACATGGTGTCAATTTTTTCCGTATGCATAATTAATTTCTTCAGCACTATTTGTTCAATAGTTTAGCATTTATTCTCCGATTGGTAGTGTCATTTATCAATGCTCTGTATACGAATAGAGCTTTTCTACTTTCTATGTTGGCATTAAAACCATTGTGCTTTAATTGCTACAGTTTTATGATAAATCTTTATACTTGATCGTACTTTTTTTTTTTTTTTTTTTTTTTTTTTTTTGAGACAGAGTCTTGCTCTGTCGCCAGGCACCAGGCTGGAGTGCAGTGGCACGATCTCGGCTCACTGCAACCTCCACCTCCCAGGTTCAAGCAATGCTCCTGCCTCAGCCTCCCAAGTAGCTGGGACTATGGGTGCATGCACCACCATGCCCAGCTAATTTTTTATTTTTTAGTAGAGATGGGGTTTCACCATGTTGGCCAGTATGGTCTTGATCTCTTGACCTTGTGATCCACTCACCTCAGCCTCCCAAAGTGCTGGGATTACAGGCGTGAGCCACCGCGCCCGGCCATACTTTTTTTTTTGTTCAATTTCTTCTCTCTTGATTTCATTGAAAAAGCATAGTTTTTATTTCATTAAAGCTTATTTGTTTCTTTTTAAATGTTATTAGTTTATTGTCCATGTGTCTGCTCTATTTTTAAAGCTTATTCTGGTAAGTTTTTGTCTTCTTGAGAAACTTATTTTCAATCTTTCTCTTTTATTAATACACAAATTTCTCTTTTTTGTCCTATTTTAGATGGCTATGATGTGGTACACTTCTTGTTATCCAGTTCTAAATGTCTCATAGTTTCCTATGTGAATAACTTGTTAATTCATGAATAATTTAAGACAGCCCATTTTTAAGTCTATGATTATTGCTGATTTCTAATCGTTGGAAGTCTTGTCCTGAGAATCTGATCTTAATGTGTATCACTTACAGTCCTAACAGGAAACAGATGCCACATTCAAATGGGGCAATTAAGGAAAGTTTAATGAAGTGGCTATTTACAAATGTGTCCACAGGGTTACAGGAGACCAAGAAGGGATGGCTGAAGCACTCTTAACCTCCCAATGGTTGGAGCCATTACCACCTGTAGGACTGAAGGGTTCGAGGGAAGAAAAGTTGACCAGAACTCAGAGATAGCAGCTGTTGTGGTGGGAAAGACGTTGTGGCATTAAAAGGGAAACTTATTCAACCTATGGCAACCCATAGTGGAAGAATCCAGGGAATAATTACTTGGTTTCACCCTCTCCCCCAAGCCAATCTCCTGCCAATAATTCCCATGAATCTAAATCAGCAAGAAGACGGCTGGCAAGGGAGCCATCAGGAAGTCTATAAACTTTATCCTCCTCAGGTACAAAGCAGATTAAAGAAAGCCAGAGGATGGATTTGGATGGTATATTGGAAGTGTCCAGGACAGTTTTTTCCTATGGTCCCCTCAAATCTCTCTTGTCTATCTTTTGCTCAAGTTGAAAAAAAAAAAGCATTCTCAGTGCAGGAGACAACAAAGCCTTATAAACTGCCTTGCCATTGTGGAGAGCTGTCAGTACCCGAAACCTCAAATACTAGCCACAGCTGTCTTCTCTGGATAGTGGAGGGTGGACAGGGAGAAAATGAGTGATGAAGCTGCATGCTGCACAGCAAACACATCCCGGATTCTGTAGTTGCTCATGAAGCCCGAGTTGATCACTGCAATGGCCAGTTTCCAGGATTCCTTTCATATTCCCTTTGTGCTTTTACAGCAGCTTAGCTGGACTGGATTCTTATCCTAGGCGTTGTTTCAAACTTTCATTAACAGATTATCCAAATCTTTGGTGTTCCCATTTTTAATGGGCTGTTGAAGTTTTCCATTGACCTGAACTATTGGGTAAGGGAGTTATGAGTCACCCAGTGATTCTCCTGAGTTCAGGCCCAGTCATCCTCAGCCCTGTTAGGTGGCAATGGCTTGGCCTGGCAGTCCTTCTATCTAGGCTTGGTAATCCTTCTAGTCCACAACATCCAGGGTCCCTCTTACCATCAAGGTTATATTGCTCAAATCTCACTTCATCAGAATTCTTTCTCCCTTGACACTAGGACCAACTTGCCCCCAAAGGCAAGAAACAGTATCTTGAGGGGCTTACTCATGGTAGTAATAAAAGGGTCCACCCCACTTTTTTATCAAACACCTGCTTCTGGGTGCTGGGACACATGTAATAAGATCAGTGGTTTCCATGGGCAGGAGCCTCTTGCTGCACTTCCTCTGGTGTGATAAGGAGGCCTTATTAGAGGTGAAATCTCGTGAATTACATTGCCGTGAAGAAGAGACGTGCTAAGCTCACCAATGATGATGGTATAGACACACTGTGGGTAGCAAAGGTCGATCCACGTCTAGAGTTGGGGCCTCTCCCTGGGATGCCACAGAGCAGCACTTGCCATGATGAAGAGCGGCTGGAATAATTAGCCTGCCCCCAGGTGCTGCCTGGTTCTGTTGAAAATGGTGCCAAATCAGAGGCTCAGCGCTCGCCTCTGCTCTTTGTGAAGATTGGACGGTGAGTAGGGGCATGCATAGTGGGGAGAAGTCCCTGTTTTTGCACATATGCATGTTATTCAATGCTATTGTCACTGCTATTTAGACCAGCAGTCTCCAGCGTTTTTGGCACCAGGGACTGATTTCATGGAAAACAGTTTTTTCACAGACCAGGGGGGACAGGGGTTGGTTTCAGGATGACTCAAGGACACCACATTTATTGTGCACTTCGTTTCTATTATTATTACATTGCAATATGTAATAAAATAACTACACAACTCACCATAATACAGACTCATTGGGAGCCCTGAGCTTGTTTTCCTGCAACTAGATGATTCCATGTGGGGGTGATGGGAGACAGTGACAGATCATCAGGCATTAGATTCTCATAAGGAGCATGCAACCTAGATCTTGCATGTGCAGTTCACAACAGGGTTTGCGCTCCTGTGAGAATCTGATGCCTCCGCTGATCTGAAAGGACGTGGAGCTCGGGCGGTAACGTGGGCAGTGGGGAGTGGCTGTAAATACAGATGAAGCTTTGCTCACTTGCCTACCTCTCACCTCCCGCTGTGGAACCTGGCTCCTAACAGGCCACGGACCAGTACTGGTCCATGGCCTGGGGGTTGGGGACCCCTACTTTAGACCAATGCACAGGTGGCCAGAGAAGGAGACACTAATATTTGTAAGATGGGCTTTTTCCACTTGATTACTGGGAGTGTACATCTCACTGGATGGTCTTTGGCTGGGTGGGGAGTAGTATGAGAGACAAGTATCTTCTTAACTATGACAACTCTAAGAGTTAGTTATCTATATACTTCTTTTTCAGACTACTTTGTCATCCTTCTTCCAAACTTGCTAATTTTTTATTTCATTACATTTTAGGTTTTGGGGTACATGTGAAGAACATGCAAGATTGTTGCATAGGTACACACATGGCAGTGTGATTTGCTGCCTTCCTCCCCATCACCTGTATCTGACATTTCTCCCCATGTTATCCCTCCCCAGCTCCCACCCCCAGCTGTCCGTCCTCTAGTTCCCCCCCGACAGACCTCAGTGTTTGCTGCTCCCCTCCCTGTGTCCATGTGTTCTCATTGTTCAACACCCACCTATGAGTGAGAATATGTGGTGTTTGATTTTCTGTTCTTGTGTCAGTTTGCTGAGAATGATGGTTTCCAGCTTCATCCATGTCCCTACAAAGGACACAAACTCATCATTTTTTATGGCTGCATAATATTCCATGGTGTATATGTGCCACATTTTCCCTGTCCAGTCTATCATTGATGAGCATTTGGGTTGGTTCCAAGTCTTTGCTATTGTAAACAGTGCTGCAGTGAACATTCGTGTGCGTGTGTCCTTATAATAGAACTATTTATAATCCTTTGGATATATACCCAGTAATGGGATTGCTATTGTTAAGTTTTTGAGCAGTGGTCCAATATGATCGTCTAAGCGAGTGAATCAAGATCCCTTTGGATAACTTAGGCCATTTCTCATTCCACTGAAATGTGCAATCTGATTGATTTCCTGGCATTTGCTTCCTGGGAGGGTTTTTCTCTACTGCAGTCTTTTGGGCTGCTTTTGTGTTTATTGTGCAAAGCCATCTGTAATTAGTACTAGGCTTTTGGTTGACTTTTCATAAGGAACAGGCCACAGACGTGTTAAGGACAACGTACAGTCACAGCAACAGGCTCTGGCACAAGATGAGTGAAGTACCCAGCTGCTTGTGTGATTTACTTGTACCTGTCCTGATATATCTTGTTTCCAGTGTTTATGTGAATACTACAATTAATATCCGATTTTACAACTTGGTAGATCAGAAAAAACATAGTTGACGGGCAGTTTAAATTGCGCAGTCATGGTCAAGCATTAAGTTTCTGCCAGGCTCAAGAGGAGGCCAGAACCTGCTTATCAAATGGAGGATAGTTGCTGGCAGAAGACGGCATGGCTTCATTACGGAACCCAGGGGATCTATGCAGTGATTTGTCAAAGTCTCTATAGAATATTTTATCTGTCTTACACACAGGAAATGCTATTGCACGTGTTAAAGCACAAGCCCAGCTCATCGTCACTGGCCATTAGAGAAATGCAAATCAAAACCACATTGAGATACCATCTCATGCCAGTTAGAATGGCAATCATTAAGAAATCTGGAGACAACAGATGCTGGAGAGGATGTGGAGAAATAGGAACACTTTTACACTGTTGGGAGTGTAAATTAGTTCATCCATTGTGGAAGGCAGTGTGGTGATTCCTCAAGGATCTAGAACCAGAAATACCGTCTGACCCAGCAATCCCATTACTGGGTGTATACCCAAAGGATTATAAATCATTCTACTATAAAGACACACACACATGTATGTTTATTGCAGGAATATTCACAATAGCAAAGACTTGGAACTAACCCAAATGCCCATCAATGACAGACTGGATAAAGAAAATGTGGCACACATACACCATAGAATACTATGCAGCCGTAAAAAAGGATGAGTTCATGTCCTTTGCAGAGATATGGATGAAGCTGGAAACCATCATTCTCAGCAAACTGACACAGTAATAGAATATCGAACATGGCATGTTCTCACTAATAAGTGGGAGTTGAACAACGAGAACACATGGACACAGGGAAGGGAACATCACACACTGGGGCCTGTCAGAGGGTGGGGGCCTAGGGGAGAGATAGCATTAGGAGAAATACCTAATGTAGATGACGGGGTGATGGATGCAGCAAACCACCATGACATGTGTCTACCTATGTAACAAACCTGCATGTTCTGCACATGTATCCCAAAACTTGGAGTATAGTAATAAAAAATGGTATGGAGGTGCTCAAAAAATTAGAAATAGAACTACCATATGCTCCAGCAATCCCACTACTGGGTATATCTCTGAAGGGAACAAAGTCAGGGTGTTAAAAAATAAGCAAATAAGCACAAGCCCTAAGGGACAAGACAGCTTGAACTACTTCCTGAAACCGATACAGGGCTCTTCTTTCTCTTTACTCCCTCCACTTTCCACACTGGCAATCTTGGATGTGAGGCAATCATTACAAAGTAGAAGCATGCTGAATTATCCTCTATGTGTCCTTCAAAATGCATAGTCTATCAAGGGTTATGTATACGTTTTACATCGATGCTACAAAGTGTTCCAACATATCTCTCACTTCAGAGGAGGTATTCTAACATATTTCAGCCCACTGGGCCTCTGGAAAGCTTTATCACTGTGGTAGATTCCCAAATATTTTTGAATGTTGTCACCTTCTTTGACACTTGCCCCTTCCTCTCATCAGATTCATTTGGCAAAATATTATTGACTTAGTGGGATGCTTGGTGTAGGATAAGATATTCCAGTTCGCTCTGGTTTGCCTGTGATCGAAACAAGGGAGTTGTCGTAACCGTGAGATGAGATCACGAAGGTGTGCGTACTGATGCTTCTGCCAGGTGAGGGCAAATGGTTTCTGAGAATCTTTCCTGATAGAAATGGGGAAACATTAAACACCAAGTCAACAGCTGCATGCGGGGTGGCAGGGCAATGTTGATTTGTTTCAGTAAAACCACACGTGGAGCCGCACCTACACAGATGTCACCACCTAACTACGTGTGCGGTAACCTACGGTCATTCCCCAAGATTCAGCTGGTTTTTGCATCATTTAAAAAGGTAAAGCAGCTGGGGATGTGCGATCATCTTTACGCTACAGGTTGTGCTAGCGTCGATCTCTGAAGTTCCCCCAGGCATGTGGTATTGCTTTTGGTTTATTATTTTGGTGGAGAGGATGTGGTCCTAGGGGGACTCCCTCGTGGCTTTTTCTACCATGAGAGCCTTCACTCCTCAGTTCAGTGTAGGGCTCCCACCAGGTACTAAGCATAACCTACTTTCAATACATGTTCTGGGGCTGGGGAAATAAACACAAAATGTGCCTCTTCTTCCACTGGGCTCACTGTAACACAGAGTCGAGCTGAGAATATCTGTGGCCTGGCTTCCATAAGCCCCTCTGTGGGAATATTATTTTCCGCTTATCTGAGAATTAGCATGAGTTCAGAGTCAGAATGTCATCACTTTCAGAAGGCCCTCTGTCTTTTCTTTTGGTCACTCAACAGCCATTCCCATCAAATGGTTTTAAATTCCATGTGTAAGGCTGTGGTGGTGGCAGTGGTGTTGCAGGTTGTGGGTAGTGGGGGCGATTTCCAGTATATTCTTTTGACCACAAACATGTATGAGGCCAAGAGAGACGACGGAGAGACCCTGGAGTGCATGTGGCTTAACCCAACATCTCAGTTATCAGCGTTCCCAACCCTGCACCTTTACTAGCCCAGCAAAGGGGTCTGTCATTTCAGGTGGGCTCCTTTTCTCTGCACTGAAAAAAGTATTTGCCAGCCCCATGCAGGTGCTTTGGGCATTTGTGAGAACAGGTGGACAAGGATAGAGATGAACAGGACTAGAGAAAGAAGAAGAAAGAAAGAACATAGGGTGAGGAGCTGTGTTCAGAATAAAGAACTGAGAAGAAAGGATGGGGTAGGTAGAGACCTGGAGGAGGAGGGGAATAAGGAGAAAGAACAGGTGTAATTTCGCGTGTTTTAGAAGGTAGGGGAGGAACGAAACAGAACAGTATCCTGGGGGAAAAGATACCGGCTGATTTTGGAGCAGGTAAAAGGGAACACGAGACGTGTTATTAGGTATGACTTGTTAGCCTGACTCTAATAGCCTTTGAGATTTGCCAGTAAAAAGTGAAATTCTGTTTTAATTAATTTTTCTCCTGTTTGGACAATGCTTTAAAAATTACCTGTGCTGGAGCTCTTGTGGTGTAAATCAAATGGATGACGGCTTCAATAGGGATCCATAAGCTCCTGACCCTGGACCCTCCTGGAGACAAATCTCTGTGCTGGAGGGAGGGGTCGGAGGCGGGCACCGCACTGGGGAATGGGCAGCTCAGCATCACCAAGTGAAAGTCATGATCAGAAAAAGGATGCGGCGTTCCAGGGCCAAACGCTGCAGACGTCTCTGTTATGCTCATGGTTTGTCTTCCCTCCACTTTTACTTGCCAGAAAACGGGGAGAAATATCTTTTTTCCCTTTTTCTGAGTTGGTAACAGAGAGAGTGGCACGGACAGGCTCACCCTTCTGTAGAGCCTCGGGTTGGCCACCAGGAGGCAGTGTTGTCTGCCTCGCGAACTTGGCTGCCCAAGGTGAGAAGGTCTCACCATGGGAACAGGGAGGGAAGCCTGGGATGTGAGATTGTTTTCAAAAAAGGGGAAGAAAAGGGCCAGAGAACTAGGATACAAGGTGAGGTAAGCCCCTGCGGGAAGTGTGAAAACAGAGCAAAGCAGAGACAAATGGAATAAGGGGTTTCTTCAAGAGTTCTGATGTAGTTACCTCCAACACTAGTGAATTCCCATCTCCACTAGACTTTTAGCAGAGACTACATGACCCCCGTCAGACAGGCGTAGCAGGAACTGTACCTCAAGAAAACGTCTGATGTTCAGTGGCTTTGTCGAATGAGTTCCATTGGGCAAGGACCACCGCCTCCGTCTTTCTTCCATTACCTGGTGCGTGTCCAGCTTCCAAGGTTTGTCAAGTGAATGATTGACTAAAGCTTCTGACCCTTGTGGAGATGGTATATTTGAAGGCACAGAGCCCAGGTCTTCATATCAGTCCTGCCAGCTTAGCTGGGTGCCCTTGAGAAATAATTTCTTGTGTCTGAACCTCGACTCTCTGTGTATAATGTCATGCACAGATATAAAATCTAATTCTAATGCAGCTAGGCTGCAGTTATGGATATATGTTTTTGAATGGATAAAATGGTTATGAATAAGAAATACGGTTTCTTCTTTTGCTATTTTAGACTTCTTAGGGACAAGTAAATTTCATATGTGGAAGCTCTTAGACATTTGCCTAAGGAACTCCAATGGGTTGGAGTGAGGGGTGGGTTAAAATAACTGTTGTCTGAGCAAGGGACACAAAACAGCTAGAGAGCCTGTCAACTTAACTTATGCCCTGGACAGCTGCCTTCACCGTTCATGAAGAGATTCTCCTGCCAACCCATCAGAAGGACAGTAATATGAGGAGCTGGTTTTACTATTGAACCTCCCAAATTCTCCCCGACAGGCCTCAGGCCATTGCAATGCTCGATTGTAATCTCGGAGGTGGATCCTATGTTTCATCCAGCCAGCGGTTCTTGTGCAGTCTGCTCTGCAAATTCCCTGTACACTTGCCTAAGATTCTCCAGAGATGCATCCTCTGGGTAAGGACGCCATGGCAACCTCTCCATACACAATAAAATGTATGAGTTTGCATCACCAAACGTAAATCTTATATATATATTTTTTAATATATATATATATTTTTTATTGCATTTTAGGTTGGGGGTACATGTGAAAAACATGCAGGATTGTTGCGTAGGTACACACATGGCAGTGTGATTTGCTGCCTTCCTCCCCATCACCTATATCTGGTATTTTATTTAATCTTCATCTGTTCTTTCTCTAGCGGCCCCTGATCGAGTAACTCCATCCAAGTCAGAAGCACCACCAAATATACCTGGAACTCTGGGACTCCACTCCATTCTCTGCTCCACTGTGACTATTTTAGTAGTTTCATATCTTCATTTTGTGGGGAGTCTGGAATGTTGGAATTGCTTATAAGCCATTTTATTACTCTCTGTATGGCTTTCCTAACTCCTCCACAGTTCTGTGAGCTCACTGAAATATCTTGGTATGGTCAATGTCTTTAATCATGTGATACGTAGAACACTCCAATAAACGTTTGTGAAATCATTCGATATAAGAATGGCCTAAAAGCTCTGCAGCCAAGGGTAAGATTCCCACCCATGAAAACCGGCTCAGTCGGGGAGACGCCTGCCGTTTTGTTTTCTGGGAGCTGCATGCACATGCCTACTTTAGGGAACACAGATATTTTTATGAATACATGCTTCCATGAAATCAGCTCTTAATCTGTATAAAATTTTAATGCACATGATCTCAGCCTTGTAGGTAGGCAGAGCAAATATTATGTTTCTAAGGGTTTCGTTGCAAGATGAGACAATGAGCCTTAGAGGGGTTAAGTGATGGCCAGGGTCACGGAGCTGATACATGATTGTCCTGTGCAGGAAACTGCATCTCTTAGCTTCAACTGTATTGCCCTTTCTCCATTGTGCCTCACGTCTCATGACTTGTGGAGTGAAAGATTGATGGATACAGGCTCATAGGTGCTTTTGATGTGCGCCTCTGACATCTGCCCCAATAATTGGGCAGAATGCTTTTAATTTGAGATTAGGGAAGACAAATGCTAACTGGTAAAGTTAAGTGGTTTAAAATGCATTTTGAGATACTTCACCTAGACGTGAATTACTGACAAGTAAATAGAATGAATATAGAGAAACCTCTTCTCTGCCGGTGAATAACACATTGGTTTGGTGCAAGCAGGTAAATTCAAGGAGATAGTCTTTCCCAGCTACACTTAAAAAGTTTATTACATGAATAATTGAGCAACTTCCTGGCACACTCAATATTTATTTATAAGCCTGCTCTGGGCAGAGAAAGAGAAGAAATATTTTGAAAGCAAGCTTTGCGTTAGCTAGGGGTTTATTTGTTTGCCAGAAGATTACATAATTATATTTGCAAAGGAACATATTGGTATATCTTATTATTTTCTTGTTGATATATTGATGTAAAGTATATTAGCCAAATTAGAAAGGGAAGGGTAAAAATCTGCCTCGTTTTGTGCATGTGTGGGCTGCAGAAGATTAGAATACAACTTGCAGAATCTGTTTGCCATCCATTACGATATTATTGCACTCTTCATTCTTCTATTGTGGTAAAATTATGTATTTTTTTCCTGTTTCTTCTCTCCGGTGAGGCTGGCAGCTGGTCCAGCAGGAAACACAGAGCTTTGCACGTAGGAGGTACTCAGTGACTGTTGAGTGAATTTTTCTTATTAAAATGCTTGCAGCATCATCTTTATTAAATTTAAGTTATGTGCATGTGAAGAAGCAGATAATGATGCATTTGTCCACAGTCTGGTGGCGGGTGATGGGGGAGGTGCTGGGGAGTCCCATTCATAGAAAGATGGTGCTACCTGATTCTGTTAGCTCTTGGGTCTAATGATGAGCTAAGGTTGAACTCGTGTGAGAAGGAGAGTGGTTTTGGTAATATTAATCAAAAGACAGAATTCTGGGGAAGTCAACATTGGCAGTCTGGGAAATGAGCTCAGAATGTCTGATAAACAATGTATCTTACTTAGACCTGAAAGTCTGCCTGGTTGTGTCCTTCATTTCTTCATTCACTGAGTGAATAGTTTTTAAACTCCTTTTATGTGCCAGGCACTGTTCTAGGTGTAGCAATGTAGCAGGGAACAAAACAAATAAAAATCTGTGCCCTTGTGGGGCTTGCATTCTACTGGAGAAAATGGAAAATAATACCAGGAGCGTGTGACATCATGAGAGTGGAGACTACATAAAGATTTACTTTGGGAGGCTGAGGAGGGAGGATCAAACAAAGTCAGGAGTTTGAGATCAGCCTGGCCAATAGTAAAACCCCATCTCTACTAAAAATACAAAAAATTAGCTGGATATGGTGGCGGGTGCCTGTAATCCCAGCTACTCGGGAGGCTGAGGCAGGAGAATTGCTTGAACTTAGGAGATGGAGGTTGCAGTGAGCTGAGGTTGTGTAACTGCACTCCAGCCTGGGCAATAGAGCAATACTCTCTCTCTCTCTCTCTCTCTCTCTCTCTCTCTGTCTCCCTCCCCTCCCCCATATATATATGTGTGTGTGTGTGTGTATGTGTGTGTATATATATATATATATATATTCACTGTAAGATGCAGCTTATTTCTCATGGACTGAAGATATATGTGAAACAGGGGCAGGATTCTGCAACTACCTTTCCAACTGGGAATTTGACATAACTAAGCCTTCCAGGACTATATTCCTCCCAGGGGGAAGCAGTCAGAATTGCTGCATTTATTTAAACATTCATTATCAAAAATAACCCTGCTGCATTTAAATAGCTTTAACCCAATGGAAGTTATTTATTTCTCATAAGAGGGCTTTAAAACAGAGATCAGGTGTTAACTCAGGGCTTTGCCAAGGAAGTTTAAACAGCGAAGTTTGGACGTAAGAAAATGGTTGGCTATGCTCTGTTTTGCCAACACTTACTATTCTCTCCCTCTCATTTTGTATCTTTGTATCTATCATCTCTCTCCCCGCTTTCTCCCTGCCCCACCTGCCACCATTTTCTATGTCTTGCATGCTGTTGCTGTCTCACAGTCTTTTCCATTAAAAAGTCAATGCTTGACTCTTGGTGCAGATGTGCCTCCAGTTAAGTAAATATTGGTGCATTTGCCTTTTCACTTTAGTCTGAATGCTCAGATTTTTTTAGAAGCATGGCAGATTGAGAAACAGAATAGGAGGTAGGTTTTCCTGTCAATCATATTTTCTAAAATAAGTTTGTGCTGATTATTTCTTTATTCCTCTACCCTCCTTCCCGTTTCTGCTTTCTAAGTCCTCTCTGCATGTGTGTAGGGGTGGGAAGAGGGGACTGGCTTACAGAGATGCATCAGTGAGCCTTCCTGCTCTAAGACTGGACCACTTGGTTCAGACACAGGCAGGGCTGTGGGAGAGAGAAGCGGGCGTTGACTTTCCTGCCCCTTACCTTTGATTCCTATGCTCTGTTTGCCAACACTTTGGGGAGCATGAGCAGTGTGGTGAAATTGGAGCTGGGTGGGAGGGTGAGGGTGGTGGGAACAGCAGCTCCTGGAGGCTGAGGTCACCCTTAATTATCACCCACATTCACAGCCTGCTATGAAGGCAATTTCCCAAAGGTTCTATTTCCTCCTTCTTTGAGAATGCCATTGACTCTTTCATTCTTATTGAATAGGGTGGAAAATGTCCCCTCTCTGTCAGTGTGAGAGCTGCTATTAAGAAAAAAATGATCTGAAGGAAATTATTTTCACTTTTTTTGTGGGAAAAAGCATCAAGGTACAATTTAGGTATTTACCATACAAATTCTACAAGTTAGAAATGATAAATTTTGACATTTTTATTTATTTACCTTTATTTTATTTATTTATTTATTTTTAAAGTATATATTGCACTTTAGGTTCTGGGCTACATGTGCAGATTATGCAGGATTGTTGCATAGGTACATACGTGGCAATGTGGTTTGCTGCCTCCATCCCTCAGTCACCTATATCTGGCATTTCTCCCCATGTTATCCCTTCCCAACCTCCCTACCCCCTGCTGTCCCTCCCCTGTTCCCCCACCAACAGACCCCAGTGTGTGATGCTCCCCTCCCTGTGTGCATGTGGTCTCATTGTTCGACACCCGCCTGTGAGTGAAAACATGCAGTGTTTGATTTTCTGTTCTTGTGTCAGTTTGCTGAGAATGATGGTTTCCAGATTGACCCATGTCCCTACAAAGGACACAAACTCATTGATTTTTATGGCTGCATAGTATTCCATGGTGTATATGTGCCACATTTTCCTTGTCCAGTCTATCACTGATGGGCATTTGGGTTGGTTTCAGGTCTTTGCTATTGTAAACAGTACCGCAATGAACATATATGTGCATGTGTCTTTATAATAGAAATATTGATAATCCTTTGGATATATACCCAGTAATGGGATTGGTGGGTCAAATGGAATTTCTATTTCTAGGTCCTTGAGGAATCGCCACACTGTCTTCCACAATGGTTGAACTAATTTACACTCCCACCAACAGTGTAAAAGTGTTCCTTTTTCTCCACATCCTCTCCAGCATCTGTTGTCTCCAGATTTTTTAATAATCACCATTCTAACTGGCATGAGATGGTATCTCAATGTGGTTTTGATTTGCATTTCTCTAATGACCAGTGATGATGAGCATTTTTTCATATGTTTGTTGGCCCAATAAATGCCTTCTTTTGAAAAGTGTCTATTCATATCCTTTGCCCACTTTTGAATGAGTTTGTTTGTTTGTTTGTTTTTTGTAAATCTGTTTTAGTTCTTTGTAGATTCTGGATATTAGCCATTTGTCAGATGGGTAGACTACAAAATTTTTTTCCCATTCTCTTGGCAGTGGTTCACTCTAATGATTGTTTCTTTCACTGTACAGAAGATCTGGAGTTTAATTAGGTCCCATTTGTCTATTTTGGCTTTTGTTGCCAATGCTTTTGGTGTTTTAGTCATGAAGTCCTTGCATATGCCTATGTCCTGAATGGTTTTGCCTAGGTTTTCTTCCAGGGATTTATGGTGTTAGGTCTTATGTTTAAGTCTTTAATCCATCTGGAGTTAATTTTAGTGTAAGGTGTCAGGAAGGGGTCAAGTTTCTGCTTTCTGCACATGGCTAACCACTTTTCCCAGTACCATTTATTAAACAGGGAATCCTTTCCCCATTGCTTGTTTTTGTCAGGTTTGTCAAAGATCAGATGGTTGTAGATGTGCGGCGTTGCCTTCAAGGCATCTGTTCTATTCCATCGGTCTATATCTCTGTTTTGGTACCAGTACCATGCTGTTTTGATTACTGTAGCCTTGTAGTATAGTTTGAAGTCAGTTAACATGATGCCTTCTGCTTTGTTCTTTTTGCTTAGAATTGTCTTGGCTGTGCTGGCTCTCTTTTGGTTCCATACAAAGTTTAAGGTGTTTTTTTCCAGTTCTGTGAAGAGGGTCATAGGTAGCTTGATGGGGATAGCGTTGAATCTGTAAATTACTTTGGGCAGTATGGCCATTTTAACAATATTGATTCTTCCTAACCATGAGTGTGGAATGTTTTTCCATCTGTTTGTGTCCTCTCTTATTTCCTTGAGCAGTGGTTTGTAGTTATCTTATATCCTTTGTTAGTTGTATTCCTAGGTATTTTATTCTCTTTGTAGCAATTGTGAATGGCAGTTTGTTCTTGATTTGGCTTTCTTTAAGTCTGTTAGTGGTGTATAGGAATGCTTGTGGTTTCTGCACATTGATTTTGTATCCTGAGACTTTGCTGAAGTTGCTTATCAGTTTAAGGAGATTTGGGGCTGAGATGATGGGGTCTTCTAAATATATAATCATGTTGTCTGCAAAAAGTGACAATTTGACTTTCTCCTTTCCTAATTGTATACCCTTTATTTCTTTTTCTTGCCTGATTGCTCTGGCTAGAACTTCCAATACTATATTGAATAGGAGTGGTGAGAGAGGGCATCCTTGTCTAGTGCCAGATTTCAAAGGGAATGCTTCCAGTTTTTGTCCATTCAGTATGATATTGGCTGTGGGCTTGTCGTAAATAGCTTTTATTATTTTGATATATGTTCTGTCAATACCTAGTTTATTGAGAGTTTTTAGCATAAAGGGCTGTTGAATTTTGTCGAAGGCCTCCGCATCTATTGAGATAATCATGTGGTTTTTGTCTTTGGTTCTGTTTATGTGGTGGATTGCGTTTATAGATTTGCGTATGTTGAACCAGCCTTGCATCCCCTGGATGAAGCCTACTTGATCATGGTGGATAAGCTTTTTGATAGGCTGTTGCAATTGGTTTGCCAGTATTTTATTGAAGATTTTTGCATCTATGTTCATCATGGATATTGGCCTGAAGTTTTCTTTTTTTGTTAAGTTTCTGCCAGGTTTTGGTATCAGGATGATGTTGGTCTCATAAAATGATTTGGGAAGGATTCCCTCTTTTTGGATTGTTTGGAATAGTTTCAGAAGGAATGGTACCAGCTCCTCTTTGTATGTCTGGTAGAATTTGGCTGTGAACCCATCTGGACCTGGGCTTTTTTTGGGTGGTAGGCTCTTAATTGCTGCCTCAACTTCAGACCTTG
>PVKV010008699.1:0-29667 GCA_004027835.1 Alouatta palliata
CCCTGTCCTCCGTGCAGGGTGGGCGTTTATACCCTGTCCTCCGTGCAGGGTGGGTGTTTATACTCCCTGTCCTCTGTGCAGGGTGGGCGTTTATACCCCGTCCTCTGTGCAGGGTTCATAGTCACACCTCCTTTTTTCCAATGCATGGATGGCATTCACAGCCCATCCTCCTCCAAGCAGGGTGGGCATTCACACCTCCTGTCCTCTGTGCAGGGCGGGTGTTCGCACCTCCTGTTTTCCATGCAGGGCAGACATTCAGATCCTCAGTGAGCACTTCTTTTCAAGGGCTGTTGGCCGTGCTGAGATCCCCAGTTACCTGCCTCCTCCGCACACAGGAGATGGGGCGATGCAGGCTTGCCACTCCGCTGCTCCTAAATCCCTGCGTCCTGCTGCTGAGTGGAGTGGCAGGCAGGCTGCCAGTGCCGGGTCTTGAGGTGGGTCTGTGACAGCTGTCCTGTCCTCGGCAGGCCTGGGGCAGGTGCTGGAGTTTATGTACACAGCCAAGCTGAGCCTAAACCCTGAGAACGTGGATGATGTGCTGGCCGTGGCCACCTTCCTCCAGATGCAGGACATCATCACGGCCTGCCATGCCCTCAAGTCACTCGCCGAGCCGGCCACCAGCCCTAGAGGAAACACAGAGGCCTCAGCCACAGAAGGTAGGTTATTGGCACCTGCTCCCAAGCAGATGGCCATAGGCCCTGGCTTTTGATGTGGGCTCTGCCTCTGACCTTCTGGGTCTCAGTTTCCTCATCTGGCCCTGACTTGGTCGGGGGTGCTGGCAAGGGTTAGCTTCAGGTCTGAGGGTGGCCTCTCTGCCTGCCTTTCCCCTGCAGAGCACCTGGGAGCTGTGCCTGGTTCGGTGCCTTTGCACATGGGCAGAGTTTGCTCCTAGCCCCTCCTGCGGGTCTCTTCTCCTGAGCCCCTCCTTCCACTCCCCTTAGCTGCTGAGATAAAGCCCTCAGATGCCCACTGTGGGCCAGGTACCTTGCTGGAGATTTCCAGAAGCCATGTTCCTCCCTTTCCAAGTGCTGACCTCTGATCAGCTCCCTTAGTGCAAACGTGAGGTCTGCCTTCTTGACCAGTCTGCGTGCCCCACACAAGCATGAACCATCACTGTTGTGTTCCTGGTGCCCAGCCAGCAGCCTGGTATGGAGTGGGTGCCCTGTGAATAATTGGGTGAATGAAAATAGCAAACCACTACTTAGAGGTCCCCTAGGGAGGACGAGGAAGACCTAGCCAGGTTCTGGGCCACCTCACACCTCCAAATGGTGTGCACTTGATGGGAAACGGCAGGTCTGCCCTGTTCCATCTCTAGGAGGGGACAAGAGAGCCAAAGAAGAGAAGGCGGCCACCAGCAAACTAAGCAGGCTGGAGCAGGCAGGACGGAGCGCATCCGCAGGCCCCAGCAGGGACCTCAAGGAGGAGCGCGGCGGCCAGGCCCAGAGTGCAGCCATCGGTGAGTCAGATGCTGAGAACCCAGCCAGCTGCCTTGTCACCTCCCAGTGGCCTGGGCACAGGGTAGTGAGGGCTGCCTTGGGACAGGTGGCACAGGCACCTGCACCTGTTGAGCTTGTGTTACCCAGAATAACCTATTGTGTGTTCCAGGGGGTCTGTTCCAGCCAGAGCAGACACGAGCAGCCTGAGCCAGGGGTATGCTGGGGCCTCCCTCCTGGGCCACACACAGCCACCACCAGGGCACTGGTCCAGGAGAGGTATCCGACCCCTGGACAGAGGGTAGCAATCCAGCTTCCAGTGCTTCCCCCACCAGGTGCAGAGCAGACAGAGAAAGCTGACGCGCCCCGGGAGCCGCCACCTGTGGAGCTCAAGCCAGACCCCACGAGTGGCATGGCTGCCGCAGAAGCTGAGGCTGCTGTGTCGGAGAGTGCAGAGCAAGGTAGCCCCGCCCAGCCAGGACCAGGCCTTCTCTGGTGCATCCTCCCAGGGCCCTGCCTCCACTGCACACTGGGGCCTCCCCTCCTCCCGCCTCCAGCCAGTCCCACTTGGAGCCACCACATACTCCAGCTTTTGGACACACTTGGTCTTCGCATGTTCCTGAGTCTCAGGGTCGTTCCTTGGCTAACTATGCTAGCCATGTGTCTGTGAGCACTGGGCAGGGGTGCTTGCCACCCACAGCAACCCTCCAGTGCCTGCCGGCTGACAGCACCCACCCCAGCTGGCTGAGCAGCCCGCCTGCATCCCCCAGGCAGCAAATATCCAGGTCACAGACCCCCAGGGGGTTTTCCTCAGCCAGTGCTGGGGCCATTTACTGTCCCTCCCACATGTTGCTGGTGCCCCTGACAGGTGCTTAGGCAGAGAGGGCTGCGTGTGGGGCCCAGACCCAGGCCTAGGTGCGAGGCCCCGACACCCTCTGAGGCACCTCCGTGCCTGTCCTTCTCTCCACAGAAGTAGAGGTGGAGCCTGCCCGGAAAGGGGAAGAGGAGCAAGAAGAGGAGGGTGCAGGGCCTGACGAGGTCAAGGAGGAGGGCCCCCAGCTAGAGAACGGAGAGGCCCCCGAGGAGAACGAGAACGAGGAGTCGGCAGGCACAGACTCCGGGCAGGAGCTTGGCGCCGAGGCCCGGGGCCTGCGCTCAGGCACCTACGGAGACCGCACGGAATCCAAGGCCTACGGCTCCGTCATCCACAAGTGCGAGGTGCGGGGGAGCGTGGCCTGCCCTCCCTGCCGGCTTCCCGTCCCCTCCGGCCTCCCCCGGCGCTGCCCCTCATGCCCCGCTTCCCCGCTGCACCCGCAGGACTGTGGGAAGGAGTTCACGCACACGGGGAACTTCAAGCGGCACATCCGAATCCACACGGGGGAGAAGCCCTTCTCGTGCCGGGAGTGCAGCAAGGCCTTCTCTGACCCGGCCGCGTGCAAGGCCCACGAGAAGACACACAGGTACTGCCCCAGGCTGGCCTCCTGCCCTGGCCCCTGCCTGGCCGGGCCTCTTGAGCCCTGGCGAGCCCTGCCTCCCTGTCGCCTTCTGGCCCCGTAGCCCCCTGAAGCCCTACGGCTGCGAGGAGTGCGGGAAGAGCTACCGGCTCATCAGCCTGCTCAACCTGCACAAGAAGCGGCACTCGGGCGAGGCGCGCTACCGCTGCGAGGACTGCGGCAAGCTCTTCACCACCTCGGGCAACCTCAAGCGCCACCAGCTGGTGCACAGCGGCGAGAAGCCTTACCAGTGTGACTACTGCGGCCGCTCCTTCTCCGACCCCACCTCCAAGATGCGCCACCTGGAGACCCACGACACGGACAAGGAGCACAAGTGCCCACACTGCGACAAGAAGTTCAACCAGGTGTGCGGACCCCTCCCCGAGCCAGCGCCTGGGAGCCCCCAGCAGCCCCACACATGCCACATGGTGGGGGGTAGCACAGCCCCAGCCTCTAGGAGCTCATCTGCCTGTTCACCCAGGAAGCAGGGCCGGCCCCAGCCACTCCCGCAGGAGAGCTCTTGGCTGCTCTGCAGAAGCAACCCGGAGGGCAGGTCGAGTCAGGGTGGGGTTTGGGCCTGAAAGAACGGGTGGGGTGGCTTGCCTGTCACCCCTGGGACCTGGAAGCTCTCCTGACCCAGGAGAGATGGAGTGTCCACGGGCGTGGCAAGCCTGAGAAGCAATTGCTCCTTGGTGGGAGGGGCAGGTGAGAGGGCCCAAGGCCAAGCTCTGCGGGGTGGCCCCCTGACCTCTCCCTGGGCACAGGTGGGGAACCTGAAGGCCCACCTGAAGATCCACATCGCAGACGGGCCCCTCAAGTGCCGAGAGTGTGGGAAGCAGTTCACCACCTCAGGTAGGGCTGGGGCTACCCTGGCTGCCCTCACACCCCTGCTCCTTGGCCACCGGTGGTGCCCCACGGCAGGTTCGCCCTCGGTCTCGCCACAGGGAACCTGAAGCGGCACCTGCGGATCCACAGCGGGGAGAAGCCCTACGTGTGCATCCACTGCCAGCGGCAGTTCGCGGACCCCGGCGCCCTGCAGAGGCACGTCCGCATCCACACGGGTGGGTGAACGGCCACACCCGGGCTGGGAGGGCACGGGGAGGAGCGGACACCAACACCTTCTGCCCGGCCCCCAGGTGAGAAGCCGTGCCAGTGTGTGATGTGCGGCAAGGCTTTCACCCAGGCCAGCTCCCTCATCGCCCACGTGCGCCAGCACACCGGGGAGAAGCCTTACGTCTGTGAGCGCTGCGGCAAGAGGTCCTGCCCCCTCGCCACATCCATTGCCCAGACACCCCACAGTGAGGGGGCCCAGAAGACAAACTGGGGGCTTGGCTGGGGACTGGGATGACCACACCCAGGCTTTGGTCCCAGGGGTCCTTTTCAGTCTGGAGGGTGAGGCAGGAGGCCCAGGCTGGGGCTGTTCCATGCGAGCCCCTTCCTGTGGCCCCACAGGTTCGTCCAGTCCAGCCAGTTGGCCAATCATATTCGCCACCACGACAACATCCGCCCACACAAGTGCAGCGTGTGCAGCAAGGCCTTCGTGAACGTGGGGGACCTGTCCAAGCACATCATCATCCACACTGGTAAGCCATGCCCCCACCATGCCTGTGGGGAGCAGGGGGAAGGAAGGGACTCCCAGACCCCAGCCTCCGGTGCTGCCTCTTGCTGCAGGTGGCCTTAAAGGCAGTTCCATTCAAATGAGGACCCCATTTTCCTAGAGCTTCCAGAGGAGCCAGTGTCACAGGAGGCATCTGGGCAGCTCTAGTGGCCGCCCCAGAGCACCTCCTACTGTAAAAGGGTTGCTGGGCAAAAGAGTCATTGAGGGCCTCCCACCCCACCCCTGTGGCCCCTTCCCCCTAAGGAAAGAGAGAACCTTGCTCCCCAGGAGAGAAGCCTTACCTGTGTGACAAGTGTGGGCGTGGCTTCAACCGAGTAGACAACCTGCGCTCCCACGTGAAGACCGTGCACCAGGGCAAGGCAGGGATCAAGATCCTGGAGCCCGAGGAGGGCAATGAGGTCAGCGTGGTCACTGTGGATGACATGGTCACGCTGGCCACTGAGGCACTGGCGGCGACAGCCGTCACTCAGCTCACAGGTGCGGGCTGTGGGTAGCAGAGGGAAGTCACAGGCAGCTTGCTGCCAGGGTGTCGATGGGGCAGTGCCCGTGCCTTTGCCTTAGGCCCTGCAACTCTGCCCGCAGTGGTGCCAGTGGGAGCTGCGGTGACAGCTGATGAGACGGAAGTCCTGAAGGCCGAGATCAGCAAAGCTGTGAAGCAAGTACAGGAAGAAGGTGAGAGGGGCCGCCCGGGTGTGAGTACGGGTGGAGCCCGGGGTCCTTCCCACTCTGACTGCAGCCCCACCTCCACAGACCCCAACACTCACATCCTCTACGCCTGTGACTCCTGTGGGGACAAGTTCCTGGATGCCAACAGCCTGGCTCAGCACGTGCGGATCCATACAGCACAGGCACTGGTCATGTTCCAGACAGACGCGGACTTCTACCAGCAGTACGGGCCAGGTGGCACATGGCCTGCTGGGCAGGTGCTGCAGGCTGGGGAGCTGGTCTTCCGTCCTCGGGACGGGGCCGAGGGCCAGCCTGCACTGGCAGAGACCTCCCCTGCAGCTCCTGAATGTCCACCGCCTGCTGAGTGAGCTGGCGGCCCTTCTCCTGACTGTTTATTTAAGGATGGATGGCACCCTGGAACCGGGAAGGGTGACTTGTTCCCTAGAGAGAATAAATTGGATTATTTTCTAATGCTGCCTTTAGGTCCCTGTGGGGTGGGTGGGGAGTTGGTGTTAGGGCTGATGCCACGGAAGGGCTGCACCACCCAGGACCAGCCTTCCTGGGAAGGTCAGCCCACCCCTCATGCCGAATGCAACTGGAACCAGAGCCAGGCTGGCTGCTTTGCCCCAAGTTGAGGAGGGGGCAGCATACTCGGGCTGGAGAGATTGCAGTACCCTGTGCCCCATGTCCTCATTCCATCTTCTGTTTGGAGGCTTCTCACCTGCTAAGCTTTAGAGCCCAGCCTCCTCTCGCCCCACAGTGAGCACAGCTATCACCCTGCTCCCCCTCTGCCCAGGTTGGGAAGTTGGGGAAGGGACCAGCAGGGGCAGCCAACAACTGCTTACCAGGGCATAGGCAACCCAGGGCAAACCTGGCTCACAGGTCACTGCTGCCAGGCTTGGCTTAGGGGTGCTTTCAGCGAGAGTGGCAAGGTAGGCCAAGGAGAGTGCCAGGCCCAGGCCACTGGCCTGGCTCTGATGGGCCTGGGGGAGGAGACGGATGCCACACTTGCTTCAGCAAGGTGGCCCGAGGACTAAGGCCAAGCCAGTGCCATCATCTTTTGGGAAGGTTCAAAAGATGGCATCTGGGCCACCAGGCTGGGAGCCCAGAAGGACAAGAAGGAGTAGCCAAGAGCTTTGATGGGGAGGTGGGGGGCTGGCAGAGCAGTTTTCTCCTGTCAGCAAGGAGTCACCTGTGCTCCACTGTTTAGAGGGAGATGCCATCTTCTCGCACCAGAACAGGCCCATCTGTAGAAGCCCATTGGCACTGCAAGTGAGACCACCAACTCTGTAGTCCCCATGTCCCTGTTCCTACCCCAACTCCATAGCTTGTAAAGGATCCGGCTGCAGGAGAAGCCCGTCCACAACCCTCATCCTCCTGTCTGGAGGCAGATACAGGATCAAATGAGCCCCAAGGGGCCCCACCAGGCCACTGCATCTGCAGGAGGCAGCCTGCTTCACACTGGAAGGGAAGGGGCAAGAGAGAAGAAACCAAAGTTTGCTGAGACATTTCCGAGACAGCGTGGAGTGTGGTTATGTTCTGTATCGAAACTGGAAGTGCCTTCCACATTACCCAAGAACCAGTTAGTTAGGACCTCGAAGACACCACAGGAGTGAGAAACGGTCAAGTTCCATGTCGATGACAAAAATCTCTTTTGTACAAGATACAATTACACTTGGGGAGGAGGACTGACTAGGAGGCAGAAGGGAAATAAATAGGTCCCACGTACGGACTTGGCACGGGGAGCAAAAGTGGGATGGATGATGGTTAATTGTTCCCATAAGCCAAGGACCCACGGCCCACCCTCCCACCCAAGTGACAGCCACATTCACACTTGGTGTGTTTTCTATTTTTTAATAAAGTTTGTAATCCAATGGACACACAAAACAAAACTGCGCTGAGAAAAAGTTTCATAAATTAATAAGTGTTAGGAAGTTGGGGGAGAGGTCAAGGTAATAGGAAGAGGGGTTAGCCAGTCTTTTTGTACAGGTGCCATGTGACACTTCCACATCGCGGGAGCAGGACCCGTGCTGTACCGAAGCGCACTTATACAAATGAGTGGGCAATACAAAGTCTGAATATGAAAATAAGATTTCCTCTGAAAACACGTTTTTGGCACAGATTAAAAAAAATGTATGTCGAGGGATTGGATTTTTTCAGTCAGTATTATATATATTTATATATATTATATATTTATATATACACACATCCCAAGTTCTGCATATCCCACCAAGAGAAAACCTTTCTGTTTGCTCTTCAACTGTAAACTCTACATCCTGGTGAATCAAAGACGGTGGTAGCAGGAGAATTAAGGTGATGCATCCAAATGAGAAGGGAGATGTGGAGGGACAGAAAAACCCAATGAAATGTTCCTTGACCCACGGTCTCAGCAGAAGTTTGAAGTCTTTTCTGCATTTAGTCCGCGATGTGTGTCTACACACACGAGACATCCAGAGTGTCACAGCCTGTCTTCACTGGGCAAAAGTCCAAGTCACTAATTTAGTGCAAAGGCAGTTCTGTTTTCTTGTTTCTTAAAAACAAACAAAAATTCCACTGCCCTGTTCTTCTTCTCCAAAAAGAGGAGAGAGAAACCCAGCCCCAGGGTGTCTGCGAGTCCATTGGTTGGTGATGTGTCCTTGGGCTAAAGCATCATGTAAACATACAAGGTAGCAGCACCACTCCCAGAGGAAGTCTGTCCGACTGAGCCAGGCGGCAGGACAGCGAGAGGCTGGCCATCTGGCAGTGGAGTCTATCCCCTTCAGCAGCTTCTTCCTCTGCTTGGCTGGGTTGTCCTTTGTTTTGATTCACTGAGGTGGTGACCACTCAGCAGCTCACACGGAGGCAATGACAATCATGAGGTGGGGAGAGATGTTGGAGATGCTGGCAAGGAGGTCAGGGGCCAGGCGTGACAGGTGACTCTCAGAGAACTCACAGGGCGGGAAGATCTGCAGCACATAGGCGGGCTGGAGACAGGACAAGAGAGCAACATGGGACCCTCTGTCTTCACATCACCCCCCAACTCCGTTTCCACTGGGGGGACCTGAAGAGGCCCAATGCTAAGAACCAGACTCGGTCCCCTACCAGCAATGTCTCCAGGACTATGTCCACTGGAAGACCTAGCAGGTGTTCATAGAAAACTATGAACAGGAACCCCTGGGGGCCCTCTTCCCTGTCATTAAACTCATGGAACACCTGTGTTCTCAGTGGTTCCCCAGGTTCTCTCCAGGATGGGCAATGGCACCCTGCCCTATGTGCTCTACTGGCTTCTGTCCAAAATGCCCCTTTGCCCACCTCTGGGAAGCTCAGGTCCAGATGTAGTGGGCACCAGATGAGTCAGCCCACCTACCCTGACCAGCCCCACCTGTGGGTGTACATGTGAAGGACGGACACAGGAAAACCGACCTGATTGGAGCCAGGGTTGGGAACGTTGATGATCCCTGCTGCCTGCTTGGCCTGCAGGTAAGTGATGAAGGCAGCCTTGAGGGACTCAGTCTGGCTCACAACATCCTCTTGGTCACGGCCACAGGGCAGAGCCAGCAGCAGACAGTAATCTGTCTCCACCTGAGGCAGAGGACAACAGCCAGTGAGCAGAGGCCTCCTGGTCAAATAGCAGCCCACATCCAACCCACAGTATCAGGTCCACAAAACCCCCACCTCTGAGATGACTTTAAAGTCTACCCTGATATTTGAATGGAAAAAACAAGCATTTTTCAACCTGAGAAAGTTGATTTAAAAAACACTTCTTAAAAATGCAAAGCCTTGTTTCTGGATCCAGAGGCACTTTACATCCCCCCACCAAGTAGAAGCAGAACGGACCCTTCACTGCCCACTTCAAGAACACCGTTACTGGCTGGGCACATTGGCTCATTCCTGTAAACCCAGCACTTTGGGAGGCTAAGGTGGGCAGATCACTTGAGGTCAGGAGTTCGAGACCAGCCTGGCCAACATGGTGAAACCCCATCTCTACTAAAAATACAAAAAATTAGCTGGGCATGGTGGTGAGTGCCTATAATCCCAGCTACTCAGGAGGCTGAGGCAGGAGAATGGCTTGAACCTGGGAGGCAGAGGCTGCAGTGAACAGAGATCACAATACTGTATTCCAGTCCGAGCGACAGAGTGAGACTGTTTCAACAACAACAAGAATATAGTTAACTTTTCCATGACAGGCCAGAGATGGGCTAACAGGGGCTATCTCCATCTTCCCTCCTCGCAGGTGGGGCAGTTGCTCAACTGGGCCTGAGTCTTACCGTCATCCTTCGGGCAACCCCTTCCAGCTGGGATGCCTCCAGCCGCATCCTCTGGGCGATCCTTAGTGGGGGCCCTCCTTCAGAGAGGGGCAGGGACCGATGGGCCAGGACGTTGTTGCCAGAGACAAAGTGGAGCTGCACAGCAGCTGTGTCATTCTTGAGGGCCAGCAGGCCCTGCCACACGATGGGGTACTTCTGCTCACAGGGAAACAAACAGGAAGTGAGCTCATGGCTGGAGGGCTGAGCCACGCTGGACACGGCCTGAGGCCGTAGCTTGCTGGTCTGTTAACTAGGGAATCTTAGGACATTTAACATGGTATAAAATCTGGGGGGCCAGGAAGGGTGGCCCCTGCTCATGCTTACCTTCAGAAGTTGAACCATATCCACAGGTCTCTGGGAAGTCAGGTGTGGAGAAGAATCTTGTTTGGGGGTTGGCTGGAACTCAGTGTGTGGCAGAACCAGTCCTGGTGGGGTGCTGGGGCCAGAGGTTGTTGGGACAAACAACGTCTGTTTTGGGGCACTCTGAGCAGGAAGAGGGACTGAAAGGTCAGGCTTCATGGAGACAGACACGGGGGAGGGGTAGGAAGTCGGGCCTGTTTCCACTTGTGCCCTCTGAACCTGGGCATGAGGTTCAGGTGGCCTGTTTGCAGGTCCAGCTGAGAGGCGAGGCTGCTCTACTCCTGTCTGAGTCCCTTTTGCCTCCTGGGACACCTGAGGCATCTTGCTGCTTGGTGGCTGGCCGGGCTGGCTGAGTTGGGAGGACGGGCAGGGTGGTGCAGGCTGGGCAGGCTGTGTGGACTGCACGGGCTGAGGAGGCTGCAGGGGCTCACCTTCAGGAGGAGGGCCCTGGGGTCAGGAAGGAAGGCAAAGGGACAGAGTCAGTCTGCTGTGCACAAACCCCTGCACCCAACCAATGACCCAAAGGGCCACAGGGAAAGGGTCAGATGTGGCATCTCCTGTCAAGTCAGGCCCACTGAAGGAGCCTGAATCGATGCAGTTGCTCTCAGAGTAAGAAGAGATCCCCTATTACCACCCACCGACACCACCCAGCAAGAGCTCCCTCCCCATATGCAGAGCTCCCCATGACATGATCTGATCTAATCCTTTCATCTCAGAACTAAGAAAGCTCTTTAAACTCATGAAAATATCATCTTTAGGGACAGCTGACCAGTTCACTTGTACTCAACCACCATCTTTACCAAAAGGCGGATTTTTCTTTTAAGTATGGACGGTTTCACCATGTTGGCCAGGCTGAACTCTTGACCTCAAGTGATCCGCTGGCCTCAGCCTCCCAAAGTGCTGGGATTACAGGCGGGAGCCACTAAGCCCAGACGCCCAGCCTGATTTTTTTTTCTTCCTTTGAGACTGGGCAGGTCTCGCTCTGTCACCCAGGCTGGAGTGTAGTGGCACAATCTTCGTTCAATGCAACCTCTGCCTACAGGGCTCAAGTGATTCTCCCACCTCAGCCTCCCAAGTAGCTGAGACCACAGATGTGTGCCCCCACCCTCAGCCAAGTTTTGTATTTTTTTTTTAGACATGGGGTTTTGTCATGTTGCCCAGACTAGTCTTGAACTCCTGGGCTCAAGCAGTCCTCCTGTCTGAGCCTCCCACAATGGTGGGATTACAGGCACGAGCCACTACACCTAGCCCCTGATTTCCTTAACACATCTCTGCTTCAAAGCCTGCTGAGTCCCACCGGCACATGCCCAGCAGACAGTGGGGAGACCCCTGTCTCACTCACCTGAGCAGCTGTCTTGGTCCTCGAAGGGAGACCAACAGAGGAAGCAGCAGGAAATTGAGTGTGTGTGAGCTGGGCCGGGGTGTGGTAGGTGCGGATGTCGCCGTACCTGTATTCTTGAAACAGCTCCCCGCTGGAGTGCACAATCTGCACCCCGTGGGTCACCACCACAGGGGGGGTCAGAGGCAGCCCCTGGAGTTGGTTGCTGGGGGTGACTGTGAGGATGCGGGCCTCACCATGAGGAACAGGGGCAGGGGCGGGAACAGGGACAGGGACAGGGACAGGGGCGGGGGTGGGGGCAGGGCTAGGGGTGGGGGCAGCTTTGGCATCTGGTGTCTTGGCAGCTTCCTTCCCAGGCTGTTGAGGGGCCTTGCTGGCTGGTGGCACCTTCACCACCCCATCCGTGGCCCTGGGCTGCTCACTGACTGCCGTCACGTGTGGATGCACCATGATCCTCACATCCCGAGGCACGGTATAGGGGTGCAGCCGGTACTCAGACTGCATGACGAGGACTTCTGACTGAACAGGGGCTGTGGCTCGAGCGACGGGAAGGTGGTAATGCACTTCCTCCTCGGGAGGGTGCTGGGAGGCCAGTGCAGGCACGCCGGCTGGGGCTGGCTGTGGGGTGCTGGCACGCTGTGGGGCCCTGACCTCTATTTGCTGGGGCTGCAGCGGAGCCCGGGGAGAATGAAGTGCTTCTGGCCGGATGCTGTAGGTGATGCTGGGCAGCGTGGGAGTGTTCATTCTCACCTCACCCTGGGACAGGTGGCTCAGGGACACAGTCTGGGTGATGCTGTGGGGTGGCATGATGACAGACTGCTCTGGGTGGATGCTGGAGATGAACTGGGGCACTGGAATGCCTGCGGCCAGCATGACTGTGGCGTTAGTGGACAGTGCAGTGGACGCGGTGCTGCTGGGGTGGCTTGCCCTTGGGAATGGGGACGGCCCGGGTCCGCTGGGGCGAGGAGAATGAGCGTCTAGCTTTGCAGCTGCCAAATGGGAGACCGTTCGATCTGCTGGGATGCTGGGCCCCGAGGGGATGTGGTTGACTTCTGTAGGCAGTTTGCTCGGCAGAGCAGGAGGGTGGTGGGGTGTGAGTGTGGACCCCAGGTTGGCCGGCTGAAGGACCTTGGTCTCAATTTTAAGGGTGACGGGGTCAGCAAGCTTTTTGTTTGTGGTGACAATGCTTGGGGTGAGGACCAGCTGGTTGTGAACCAGCACAGGGGGCGTGTTGATCCCCTGGGTGAGAACCTTCACCGTACCTCCCTGAGTGACAGGTGTGGACACTGAGAGGTGAATGGGCTCGGGCTTCTCCAAGGATGGCCTATCGGCCTTCACAGACGAAATCACAGGAGAGGCGTTGTATGTCTGGGCGGTCAGTACCAGTGTGGAGTGAGTGGCCACGTTCGCATAGCCTGCAGGAGCTTGAGGGCCTTTGGGTGGAGGCTGTGATGCCATGACAGAATCGGGTTTGACCTGGGACTTAGACACAGACTGCTGAAATTCAATGTCCATGGCACTGGCTGGGGGGATCTGGCTGATCTTGGCACTGATTCGCTGTGGGCCTTCGGTCTTCTGCCCTGAATAACTCAGGAGCACAACCCCTTCGGAAGTGTTCACACGAAGCCCCGCCCCCGAGCCTGCGTCCGCCGGACGATCGTCGATCACAGGCATGGACCCTGGGTGGAACCGACTGTTTTCATTAGCACTCGCTCTCTGTTTGCACTTTGCTGATGGTGCAATCACTGCCCCTGCCATGGTCACCGTGCCTGTTGTGGCTGTCACACCACCAGATGCAGCAGTAACTGCACCCGCTGTGACGGTCACTGCACTTGCTGTGACATTCACTGCACCCGTAGCGGCACTGACTGTGCCTGGGGTGGCGTTCACTGTGCCCACCGTGGCATTCACTGGAGTGGTGAGAACATTCACTGGCCCCGTAAGAACATTCACAGGCCCCTTCAGGACGTTCACAGGCCCAGCAGGGGTGCTCACCAAACTTTTCAGAGTGGTCACCGAGCCCTTCACAGGGCCTTTCAGGGCATTCACTGGGACCAAGGAGACATTCACCAGGCCAGTGAGGGCACTCACCAGGCCAGTGAGGGTTTGAGGAGCTGGTTTTGCCAGGGTTATCTTCTGTGAATTTTCTAGATCGATGCTGACAGGCATCCGGCTAATAACAGAAGTAATTTTGGGAGCAATGACTGGGGCCACCTTTTCCTTGTCAGCAGCTACCAGCACCTCCGAGGCTTGTGTCTCAGGGTTGTTAGTCACTGGAGCTGCTGTTTTTTCTTCTAAAGGCTTTTTAGATTCAACTGGAGGGGGCGGAGTCTCATGTAGGCAAGGGGCAGCACTGACAGGCTCTGCAATGGCCGTGGTGACACTCGTGGAAGTAACACCTGTGGCAGACACATACTTGGGGTCCATAAGAATCTTTCTCAGGGTGCTGGAGCTGGTGTCGATGTCAGAAGCTTTTGTGTCTGGGGGAAGAGCTGGAGATGGTGTGGATTGAGCCCGTGGCTCCTCCTGCCTTGTGATCCACTCTGTCACCTTAGTAGGCGGGCTCTGGTGTGGGATCCCCACAGAGGCAACAGGAGGTGAGAACTTTGCTGCAGTTACAGAAGGCAGTGTGGGTATGGGCACGCTTGGGTCACTGGGTGGGGTCACTGGGTCACTTTCAATGATGGAATGCACCCTGAACCTGGCTTGAGGCTCCTCATCCACTGGCACTGGCTGGGGTGTTGGGGGAAGGTCTGGGGGCACAGATGCTTTGGTTGGAGTCCTTTCCTCAATACTGATTTCTTGGGACGAATTCTCCGTAGATGGAGTCTTGCCTGGGTCGGAAGTACATGACTGAGGAGGAGTGGAATGGGGTTTTTCACTCTGCTTTTCCTCCTGTGGGGCTTCAGGTTGCTGTACTGCCATCCCCTCATTTGTAGCAGGACTCTCACCTTGAGCTTGGTCAGATTCAGGGACACGGCTCTCTAAAGGAGCCACCACTTTTCTGTTTGTGTTCCGTTTGCGGCGTGATCGGGTTGTCTTCTGGCGCCCTTTCTCTTTCCGAACAAGAGCAACTTCCACTTCTTTAGACCCTTTGGCTTCTGGCACCAAGTGTGAGGTTTCATTGCTCTTTCCTCTGGATTCCTTGGTATCTGTTGGGCCTGCTGAGGGGCCAGGAGCATTGACTGGCAGCCCAGAAGATTCTGTAGCAGCCTCAGTTTCCAGGATGCCAGACACAGCCTCACTGGCCTCTATTCCTTCCTCAGAAGGCTGCAGCGCCTGTGCGTTGGGCTGCAGATCTGTCTGGGATTCCCCAGGATAAGGTGGAGGTGCTGCTGGGAAGTTTTCTGGCTCCCCAGAAATGTCATTGATGATGGAGCCGATGGCCGCAGCCAGCTCTGTTTCACTTGCTTGGTGTGCAGGCTTGTCCCTGTCCTCTGGGGCAAGGCCCTCTGGTGCATCTGCCTTGTAAGCAGCAGAGGCGGAGGCCTCAGCAAGCTTTGCGATGTGCTCCACAGCCTGCTCCAGCTCCATCTGCTTGGCCAATTGCGTCGCTTCTGAGGATGGCCCAGAAGCAGACACGTCTTCTTTCTCTGGTTCCTTGTCTGGATCAACAGGATCACTTTTCAATTGGGATAAACCATCCTCCTTTTGGGGACTCTCACTTTTCTCAGGGGAGACGGCCACCACCCCGGCTTCCCTCTCCCCTGCCTGCACTGCAGTTCCCCTGGGACTGACAGCAGCATCCACATTTTTCAGACTTGCAGCTTTGTCCACTGCTAACCTCGAGTTGCGAGATCTTCCTCTCTTTGATTTAACGTTTTTTTCAGGGGCTGGTTTTTTCTCTACAATTTCAACAGAGGCGGCTTCAGGAGGATGTTTGTCTGTGCCAATGTCTTTTCTGTCACGTTTCTGTTCACTTCCTGCCTCCTCCTCAGCAGCCTTGGGTTCTGTGGGCCTCTCTCTCACGCCTATTTGGGGGCTCACCTCAGTAGTAGCCTCAGGACGTGCAGCATCCACCTTTGGTTCATTTTTGCCCTTTTTTCCTTGGGGGCCGCCACTGGCTGCAGTTTTCTGAGACCGTGGGGACCGCCATCCCTCAGGTGGCTTGAGTGTTTCTGCAGGTTCCTTGGCCTCCTCCTCCTCTTCATCAGCTCGCCGGCGTGTCTTTGGAGGCCTTCCCCTCCGAGGGGTAGTGGGAACCGCCACGGCCTCCTGAAGCTCTCGCTCCAGTCTTTTTCTGGTCACTCTCGGTTGTTCAACAGGCTCTTTGATGGGAGAGCGGTTTTCGTGGTCACTCATGGTTGCATAGACGCTCCTGACATTCCGGCGCCTTGTTCGGCTGAGAGGCAAACTTGGTTCGGGATTTTCAAGGTCTGCAGCAGAGTTTTTAGAAGCAGTCCTTGTAATCTTTTCTGCCTCCATCTTCAATTCCAAAAGCTTCTGTGCTTCTCCCCGAGGAGAATTGGACCGCTTGAGTTTTTCCCGGTCTATCCTCTCGCTCTTCCTTGTGACGGGCTTCTCCACGATACTCACTGCAGCTGCCTGAACGGGGGTCTTGGAACGCTTGCTTTTGTTTGGCTTTTTATCCTTTGCAGCAACTGGAGGATCAGCCTCTAAATCTTCAGAAGCTGGGGGCTGAGCCTCAGGAGCAGCTTCAGCTTTCTGGTTTGCATCAGGCTTGGCATCAGCAGTGGCATCCGGCTTTTCAGCTTTTGGCTCACTGGCTTCCTCGGACTTCTGAGCTGGTTTTGAAAGGGACTGAGTATTGTCAGGCTCTGGATCTACATTGCTCTCTGCCTGGGAAAATGAGGCCCCAGGAGTTGGAGGCTTGGCATCCAGATAAGGCATCTGGTCGCCTGATGAACCTTCCTCAACACCCGCTGGTGTCACGGTAGCTTCTTTATTGGGATCTGCTCCTGGTGGCAGGTCCGCTTGTTCCAGCTGTTCCACAGGGGCAGAAGCTGGTTCAGAGGCAGGCTTTGCTTCTTCTGAGACAGTGGCTGGCTCCACAGTCTTGTCTTCTGTTACCAAAGGCGCCTCTGCCATTTTGTCACCAGTGGTCTTCTCTAGTGATGGGGCTGATTCTGGAGTTACGACTGTGACACTGGCAGGCCCAACGGAAGGTGGAGTGTTTAGTTCTGATTCTTTATTCTCAGAAGCAGATTCTGGGGACTTGGGATGATTCTCTATATCTTCCTGTTTCTCAGCCTCTTTGGGTTTCTGGTCTTTTTCTTTTTCTTTCTGTTGCATTCGTGTGAGCTCCATAAATCTGCTATGGAACAGAACTACTGGCTCCTGAATGGAATCACTGGTGCTGTTTGCTCCCTCAGATGTCTGCCTCCCATAAATCCTACCAGAAATGAAGTCAGAGTCTTCCTCTTTTTTCTCTAGATGCTGCAATCGCTTGGAATCTTGTTCAAAGATTGAGCTGTGTAAAAAACGAGAGGCAAACAATTCTTGCCTCTCTTGCTCTTCTTCTTTATGGTCCTCTTTCTTATCATCCATTTTCCCTTCTGAATCAGTCCTAATTTTCTTCTTTTTCATGTACCAGGATGGAATAGGTCTTGGAGCAGAGTCAACCTTTTCTTTATCTTTGTTGTTTCGAAAATTGGCAAAGCGGGAGTCCCAATCAAGAAAAGACCAATTTTCTTCTCGAGATGAAGAGAGGGATTTAGCTCTTTCAAGCAAAGCTTTAGTGTCCGGTGTGATTGTCTTATCCAATGCAAAAGAGTAAAATTTGTTCCTTTCTAAAGAACTAGAGAGTCTTTCATCTCGCTCACGTAGCTTATCTTCTCTGTCCCTCAATAAAAAAGACAATCGAGAACTTTCATATAATGCAGAGGCTCTGGGTGAGTGGGATTTGTGTTCACCATCTTCGTCAGAATCAGAAGGCACCTCACCAGGTTCCAGATCTCGTACAGACCTTTTTCGAAGGCTGTCTCTCTTAATTATGCTGTTTGGGAAACTCACATCAAATCTGCTGGGATCTTGTTTCATTTGAGTGTCCCAACGATTTAGTTCATCTTCAGAATTCAAGACAGACAGTTTTATTTTGGCCATATCTGCCATCTGTTCTCTCCTGCTAGAATCATAAGTATTAAATTTTAAAGACTCTTCTCTGACTGTTATATTAGAATAGGGGAGGCCTTTTTCATCTACTTTAGGAGACCCTTTTACTGACATTAGCCTAGGGGAGCCTATGGGATCCTCATCTTCATGGAAGGAACCATGTCGGACCCTGGGAGAACAACCAGTCCTTTCAGAATCTTCACTGATTTGGCGTGAACTTCTGTAATTCCTCTCTCTCTTGGTGCAAATATCAAAATCGACATGATCCATCCTTTTCTTTTTGCTGGGAGGAGAGTCATCGGTGACATCTTGAGGGGGTTTGCCTACCTCGTGAACAAGGCTACGTCTTTCATATTCATCTACATCTTTTTTAGGACTGCCAAACTTCTCAGACTTGGCTATTTCCATCTCCATCTGCTGTTTCCTACGACTCTGCTCCATTTGTTTTCGGTAACTCTGCGTGTGATCGATGTCAATGCCAATTTTTTCTTCAGTATTTACTGAATGTGATTTCTCTTGGCCTGATTTACGTTCAGGTGTTTCATCACGAAGACTGCAATAGTTTTTCCTAACTTCTTCTCTCTCCAATCCTTGATCATCTAATAGCTGCAGCTGTTTGAGCTGTGGTTTTGAGGGAATGGTTTTTTTTGATTGGATTTCTTGATTTTCCATAGGTTCACCTGATGGTTCTCCCAGTCTTGCTTGTAGGTCTGAGCTAGGCCTTGAGCCAGACCCAACAGAAATACTGGCAAGCTCCTGACAGTCTTTAGGGCTGGCAACAGTGTTAAGTCTGTCCAGTTTGATTTTTTTAGATTCTCTCTTAAGAATTTCTTTCCTTACAGGCTTTCTTTCAGCCTCTCCTTCCCTCAGCAGAATGACCTCTCTAGAGGATGCGTCAGGCTGCTTTTTTGAAAGCACACGAGTGTCTTCCATCTCTGGACTGCTTTTCTTGATCTCTGGTTTTTGCCTTTCTGTTTTCAAACTGGAATCTGCAAAGCGCCTTTTCCTTGCTTCCAGCTTTTCCAGATCCACAGCACTTACCCCATCCGCAGCTTGCTCAGGCTTCAGGTGCTTCCTGGCTTTAAGCCTGCCCTCCTTCTCCACCACTTCAACATGGCTTGAAAGCCGCTTTTCCTTTGGTACTTTCATTCTAACAGATTCCAGTTTAGACAAGTCAGATTTTACAGGCTCCGTCTGAGAGACCTGAAGTTTCTGGTCCAAGGCAGAAGACTTCACAGTGTCATTATCAAGCTTGGCTTTCAGCTTTTCCACAGGAGTGTGGTCAATGACCTTTCCCTCTTTCTCTTTTACTCTAGTCAAAACCACGCAAGGCATGAGTTCTAGGCGGTTTTTCGCTATTCCTTCTTTGTCAGTTTTCTCTCTGCTCAGTTTATTAGAACTCCTTGGCTTTTCAGGGCTTTGTTCTCTCTCATTTTCTTGGTCGGTTTCTGAAGACTGAGAACTAGGGGAGTGAACCTTTCCTTTGCGTTTCTGCTTGTCAGTCTTGTCCTTTTCCACTTTTTCCTTCCGTATTAAGCGTCTCTCTCTCTCTACTCTCTCAGGATCAAAAGTTCGTTCTTTATCTGTCTTTTCATTTTTTGTATAGCGCTCCAAACGAGATTTGTCAAGTTTCTCATATCTTGGAGGGGAGAGTGAGCTACAGCTTCCACTGCGGTCTGAGGATCGGCTGTAAAGCCTCCTTTCAGAATCACTGGGCAACCTCTCTGCCTGAGAGGGAGACGCTCCAGGACTCTGTGGACGTCGTAAGTGAACTGGACTTTGACTTCGTTCAATTGGCCTCCTCTCATGGTCTCTGTCCCGGTCAGACTCAAATCTTTCACGTTCTCTTTCTCGTTCCCTTTGCCTATAACTATATTCCCGAATATCTTGTTCATAAGGATCATTCCTATAATCCCTGTATTCCCGAGGATCATCGTAGTATCGTGATTCATAGTAGTCTCCTTGGTAAGTTTCCCATTCTGAATAAAACTCTCTCCCTCGAGCTGGATAGTCCCGCCTGGAATCCTCAGGGTAAGTGCCTGGAGTCCGAACACTCTCATAATATGTACGATCTTGGTTATAGTCATAGGATGCCCTTCGTTCCTCTCTGCCAAAAAATAACAAAGATATTAGTTTTTTTGTTTCCTCATCACTTATGAATGAAATCATATATATGAAATCAGAAATTCCTACTTCTAAAAAAAATCTTTGACATTATTTAATCATTTGTGAAATGATTAGTTTGTAGTGGCTGTCCACTATTGCTTCAAGTAGCTACTAGGCACTTGAAATCTGGCTAAATGGAGAAGTGTATGTCAAATACATACCCAATTTTGCAAACCTAGTTTATAGAAAAAGAAAACCCAATAATTTATTTAGACTGATTATATGTTGAAACAATATTTTAGATATATTAAAGAAAATTAATTTCATCTTTTTACTTTTTAGTATGGCTACTAGAAAATTTAAAATTATATATACAGAACTTGCATTATGCTTCTATTGGACAGTGGTGGTTCAACCCTTTTTCAATGTTTCTGGTAACTCCGGTGTGGTTGCAAAGCAGACACTAGTTATTGGACAATGTCCCCACACTCCTAAGTCTCCCAGAAAACTACTATTCTACCGAAAGATATTCTTACCACAACTTGGGAAATAAATGCACTGTTTAGAAAAAAAAGATAAAAATTTTAACTAAAATCTTACCATCTATGTGACCCTGTATGATACTGGTAACATTTCTAACTAATTCACAATTTTTTAAAAATAATACAGTGGAACCTGGTTAAGCTCTCTGAACTCAGTCTCCTCACTCATAAAATTATGGCAGCTTTCCCTCATAAGGCTCTTTAAAAGATTAAGATAGCATCTGTAAAAACTTCCATAGCATCATCCTAGGCAAACACTGGGCCTCAGTAAATGTTGTCACTTTCCCCCAGGCTGCCAGCTAACAAACCAGGGATGACTGCAAGCATCTTGAGAGAACTCCTCCGGTTTTAAGGAACTTATCAAAGGTTTTCTCCCACAGGGACCTGTCTGGTGCATTCAAAATAGGATTATATTTACACACAAGAACATACATGAAATTAGATACATCTGTATAAGAGGCCAATTACTTCCTTCACTCACTCATTCTCAGCAATGTTTGTTCTCTCACGTAGGTACAGCTGGCTCATTCCAGATAATATTGCCATTAGTAATATTGCTCACTGAAAGAACACTAGAACTTAAGCCCCATAAAGGCATAGGCTTTGTCTTCTTGGCCAAAATTTCTCTAGCTCTTAAAACAGCACTTGGCTCATAGCAGACACTTAACTATTTGTTGAAAGAATGAACTTCAGAAAAATATATCAAAGCTGCTACTAAATGATGTTGCAACTCCTTTGAACAGCAAATGAAGCATCTAGATTGAACATGCCAACACTGGAAGCATCGATCACACATTTATTTATTTATTCATTCATTCATTTATTCATTCATACATTCACAGAGTCTCACTCTGTCGCCCAGACTGGAGTGCAGTGGCACAGTCTCAGCTCACTGCAACCTCCATCTCTGGGGTTCAAGCGATTCTCCCACGTCACCACGACCCCATCCCCACCACCACCAACCTGAGTAGCTGGGACTACAGGCATGGGCCACCACACTTGGCTATTTTTTTTTTATATTTTCAGTAGAGACAGGTTTCACTATGTTGGCCAGACTGATCTCAAACTCCTTACCTCTGGTGATCCGCCCACCTCAGTCCCCCAAAGTACTGAAATTACAGGCATGAGCCACCACGCCTAGCCTATTATATGTATTTATATTGAAATTTCTCAGTTCAAATGAAATATTTTATTATGTATCCATGATACCTGGTTTAAATGAAGATGATCCTTCCATAGCTCCATGGGAATCAGATTCCTTGTCTAAATACTGACCAGCCATCTCATAAATAACTGTTACTAGGCATGGAATGAGGCTAACTTAACTCATTACCAACATAAATACATACTTTGAGGAAGTATTTTCCACATGAAGGTGAACCCACTGTATACCTTCAAAAATTATAAAGTGAATAAGACACCTAGAACAGTCATTAGTTTACTGCCCATATTAATGGTAGGCTTGAGTCTCATTTTTAAAACACAGTGTCAAGATTTTTTTAATTAAGCAAACTAAAACTATTTCTAAAAATATGAGCCAGGCATGGTGGCTCTGGCCTATAATCCTAGCACTTTGGGAGGCCAAGGTGGGAGGACTGCTTGAGGCCAGGAGTTCAAGACTGGCAGGATCAACACAGTGAAACCCCATCTCTAAAAAAAAAATTTAATAAAAATTTCAAAAGTAATAATATGAAAAAAAGTTTTAGGAGGCAGAAATACATGTACAAGCATTCATGCTGGAGTACTGTTCAACTTAACAAATATTTATTTTGCTGGGCCCCATGACCACAAAAAGAAATAAGCAGTCCTGCCCTCAAAGAATTCAACAACGGAGGCAGGGACAGCACAACTGGCACTTGGACCATATACAGGGACACTGAGGAACTCCAAAAAGGTTCGGAAAGAACACTGTTCACAAAACCACACAATATCCAAAGTACCATAAAAGTAGATGTCATCTGAATCACAATGTGACCCTGTAAATTCATCCTGAGAACCACTTTGGTAAAGGGTAAGTTCAATGTACTAGCAGGTAGGAACCTTGGGTTTATCCCCAGCCCAACCCCTTTGTGGCCTGTGACCTTACTAGCAAAAGTTCCTTCCATAAAAAGGGGTTACCTGACAGAGTATTTGAGGGATCAAATGAAATACTAATTGGAAAATGACAAAGCCCTGTGCAAATACAGTTGTCATTTGCATTCCTGAGCGAATTACCATTAGCGTTAAATATTCTTTCATTCATGCATCAACTATTCAGTGAGATAACTTCTATTCTATGGAAGAGGCAAAGATCCTTAAGGTCTACTGCAAAGAATGCATTCCACAAGCACTACCATCTGAAACCACACAGGACAAACCTGGCTCACAGGTTTGAGGGTCCCACACTTTCCTGCTTCCTCATAAGGAGATAACCACCATTTGAGAGGGATAAATAACACAGAACAAAGCCAAAGCCAATTAGTTCATCACTAGAAAAAAATGAGTTCTGGCCAGGCACAGTGGCTCGTGCCTGTAATCCTAGCACTTTTGGAGGCCGAGGCGGGCAGATCACCTGAGGTAGGAGTTCGAGACCAGCCTGACCAACATGGAGAAAGCCTGTCTCTACTAAAAATACAGAATTAGCTGGGCATGGTGGTGCATGCCTGTAATCCCAGCTACTTGGGAGGCTGAAGCAGGAGAATTGCTTGAACCTGGGAGGCGGAGGTTGTGGTGAGCCAGGATCATGCCATTGCACTCCAGCCTGGGCAACAGGGTGAAACTCCGTTTCAAAAAAAAAAAAAAAAAACAAAAAAAAAAACCATGAGTTTTAAGTAGTAATATACAGAAAGTAACACCCACATTACATTATTCAACCCTCACAAAACTGCTCTCTTACAATATTTAATGTACATAGAGGATTTTTTTTTTTTTTTTTACTTCTTTCCCACAGTGTTCTTTATGTACACAGAGGATTTTAATGGATTTTCTAAGTTTTAGGTGCAAGTAGGCCTCTGAGACACTTTCCACTCACGTATAGATAAGAATTCTTGTAAGCATTTACTGTATTAACAATGAATTCAAACTGCTACTTGGGGAGGCAGGATGGAGAACTTTTTTCTCTCCTAAGACACACACAGTCTCTTGCATGTGGACACACAATCTTACACTCACTCTCCTTCTCTCTTACACTCACACAACTGAGAAAACAGCCTATTAAGCCTGACTTTCTAGCTACAGGACTGTCGATCTTTGAAGTTTTGTGATTTGGATTCTGATCTGGTGAGAAAACTATCAAAACCTGGTAGGTTTGAGCTTTAGAGATTTTGGCAGTAGAGCGCATTTTTCGTTTACAAAGCACCAAACAGGCCGGCGTGGTGGCTCACACCTGTAATCCCAGCACTTTGGGAGGCCAAGGCAGGCAGATCACGAGGTCAGGAGTTCAAGACCAGCCTGACCAATATGGTAAAACCCCATCTCTATTAAAAATACAAAAATTAGCTGGGCATGGTGGCACACACCTATAGTCCCAGCTACTCAGGAGGCTGAGGCAGGAGAATCGCTTGAACCCAGGAGGCGGAAGTTGCAGTAAACCAAGATTGCGCCACTGCACTCCGGCCTGGGCAACAGAGAGAGACTTCATCTCAAAAAAAAAAAAAAAAAAAAAAAAGCACCAAGTATTCAATGACTGTTGTACAACATTCCATTAAGAAATGAATTAATATATGTTAATATTTGCTGTCACTTAAACAAAAATGAACTGGCAAGAAGAGGCCGTAGAAAGGGAATGTATTCAACAGGGCTTGTGGCAGCACAACCCCGTCTTGACTCATCTTGCCACGGAGCCTTTTTTCATACTCTGAACAAGTGTCTAAAGGCATTTTTCACACAAAGCTTTTGTCTAACACATATGTATAGGAGTAGAGGCCCAGTGGGAACATTCCAGGAGACTTAATCAGAGGCATGTCTGGAAAAACAGCTTGACTGTATGGACCAAATTACCATTTTCAAAAGTAATCAGCTATTGAAGAATCTAGTGGCATTGTCTTAAGATGTTTTACTGTATTTCAGTCGTTCAGCAGAAAAAATATTAAATACTACATAACCATGACTGAAAGCGTTAACAAGGGGAAATCAGGTTTGCCCTGCACGTTGTCAAAGTCACCAGTTTACATATGCTTTGGCTTATCGATTCACTCTATTTAAGAGAATCAACTTTAAAATAAAGCTCTTGATATTCTTTTGGAAGTTGTTTTCTTTTTAATTAAATGTATGAGCACATGTGTGGGGACAACCTGGATGTTGTCATTACTAAATATGTAGCCATTTAACAGTTTATAATGCACTCTAACATATATTAATAATTTACTTTAAAACTGTAAGCAGGATGATCTGTACTTATGATTAATGGTACCTAAAGCTGGCCAGGCACAGTGGCTCACACCTGTAATCTCAGCACCTTGGGAAGGCCAAGGCAGGCGGATCGCTTGAGCCCAGGAGTTCAAGATCAGCCTGGACAACATGGAGAAACCCCATCTCTACAAAAGTTAGTCCAGCTGGTGGCGAGCATCTGTCGTCCCAGCTATTCAGGAAGCTGAGATAGGAAGATCACTTGAGCCTGTGAGGCAGAGGCTGCAGTAAGCCACGATAAGCTGAGGCGGGAGGATCACTTGAGCCTGTGAGAAAGAGGCTACAGTGACCCACGATCATGCCACTGCACTCCAGTCGGGGTGACAGAGTGAGACCCCATCTCAAAAAAAAAAAAAAAAAAGGTACATAAAGTTATCACCTGCTAAAACAGTAATTCTTTCAAGCTCTAGGAGCATTCAATGAGAAATCCAGACAGGTTGCTCCAAACGCATAGGAGTCACCTGAAAACTGGATTCAAAAAATAAACCTGTGTTTACCTGTGAAGTGATAAAAGAGAAGCATTCTCTATTCTAGAAGATGAAAGTAGGGGTAAAGAGTGAAAAATAAAATTTAATGTCATCTTAAGTTTCTGTATTAAAACTCAAGCTACACTGATAGGTTTAAAATACATACCTTCTTTCGGCTAACATTTCATAAAAGTCTCTGATATCTTGACCAGATTTCTCCATGCAGTGATAAAAAGCCAGCTGACTTTCCCGATTTGCAAAATCCACCTTTACAAAAGAAAAACATGTTTGATGCACAAGTTTCAAATGTTAATGATGAAAAAATGTTAATCAAATTTGAAAATTCTTCACAACATAGCCCTTCTGAGAAAATTTCAGGAAAGAGCAATGTATCTCAAGTAAAACAATCCTCATAACTGAAACTATATTTTTGTTAAGCTAAAATCTCTCAAATTCTTTTTAAATCGTGATAAAGGAATGAAATTTAAAGTTTCAAACCCAATCGTGAAGGAGTGAAAAAAGCAAAATGGATAACTGAAACGGCAATTAAGTAATTAGATCAACTAAATCCAGCAATCTCTGTTGCCAGAAGTACAGTTAGAATATAAAACAAAATATGAACATTTAAACTTTACTCACAGCTGGGCCTCAAAGTTATTAAAGCAAATGATATCCATCAGCTATCAATATCTCATTTAAATATCTATTAATATCAATATGGATAGATATTTTAAAATATCTATCAATATTTTAAAAAATACTTCAACCTAACCATCATAGTTATTAAGTGCATAAATTTCTTAAAACTACATGAGCACAAGTTTTTAAATACATACACCGGACATACAATTATGCTTTCAGTGGCATACCCACTCTTCCGGAGAGTAGGAAAGGAAAGAAAGATGTATCATTCAGGATGCTGGACTGATACTATGAGGCGCCGGGTGTCAGACACCCACAGGTGACTATGGTCGAACCTGCGCTAAGAGTATCTGTGTGAGCATCAGCATTAAGAGCGCTGAGAGGCACATTTCTTTAAATGAGAGGATTTTTAGGGAAGGAACTGTGGCTTACGGTTTAAAGATGCTGTGCCCACAAGTAGCTAAGCATAAAATCGTAATATTCTCCTTGAACACTAATGATACAGAACATGTGTCCTGTAAACCACTTGCCTTGTAGGCAGCCTATGAAATGCTAGTTATTAAGGGAGTGAGTTTTTTTTTCGTTTTTTTTTTGAGATGGAATCTCACTCTGTCACGTACGCTGGAGTGCAATGGCATCATCTCGGCTCATTGCAATCTCTGCCTCCTGGGTTCAAGAAATTCTCCTGCCTCAACTTCCCACGTGGCTGGAATTATAGGCATGTGCCACCACACCTGGTTAATTTTTTTTGTATTTTTAGTACAGATAGGGTTTCACCATGTTCCTCAGGCTGGTCTCAAACTCCGAACCTCAGGTGATCCACTCACTTCGGCCTCCCAAAAGGCTAGGATTACAGGCATGAGCCACCACACTCGGCTCAAGAGGGTGAGATTTGAATATAACTTTGTTTTGCTTCTGTTTAAAGTCATTCTGCACACCTTAATTTTATTCCCACCTTAATTTTATTCCCTCCAATCTTCCTCCCTTTGGTCTCTTTTACAGCTGCTTGTGCATATTCAATTTCATTGTAGAGAACCAGGGCCATGCCTTTTAAGCGGTCAAACACCACCTGTAAAAAAGAAAAAACAAGTAAGAGCCTCATCCACTGGACTTAGTGTCAGTCCCAACAAAAACCTAAACCACAAGGACACTGATGAGAAAAAAATATTTTTATATATTTTATTCTATTTTTACAAAAGCGTAATGCATGCTGTAGTGAACACAACAAAATGTGCAGGAACTGTTTAGAATCATAGATAGTGTGGCTTGAGAGATTATGCCTTTGTTTTTCTGTATTTTACTTTGTTTTCCATGTTGACTGATCACTATACTATATTTCAGTAAAGCATTCAACTTGTTTGGCTCAAAACAAAAAAGCAAAACCAACAACAATAAAAAAAAAAAAAAAAAAACACCCTTGAAGGAAAAAAGAACAACAAAGATTTTCTGTGAATTTTGGCTACAAGTAGCACAACCGTCTTAAAGCTATGGATGTCTGCCCATGGGTGGTGGCTCACACCTGCAATCCCAGTACTCTGGGAGGCTGAGGCAGGCAGATCATCTGAGGTCAGAAGTTTGAGACCACCTTGACCAACATGGAGCAACCCCATCTCTACTAAAAAGACAAAATTAGCTGGGTGTGGAGGCGCATGCCTGTAATCCCAGCTGCTTAGAAGGCCAAGGCAGGAGAATCACTTGAACCCAGGAGGCGGAGGTTTCACTGAGCCGAGATTGAGTCATCACACTCCAGCCAGGGCAACAAGAGCAAAACGCTATTTCCAAAAAAAAAAAACAAAAAACAAAAAAAACTGTGGATTTTTTTTTATACAGGCAATCTTTAAGATGTGTATTTCTAAACAACAAAAGCTACATTTAATGTATTGTCTGCCAGGCACTGTGGTTATAATCCCAGCAGTTTAAGAGGCAGAGGTAGGTGGACAACTTGAGGTCAGGATTTCGAGATCAGCCTGGCCAACATGGCAAAACCCTGTCTCTACAAAAAATACAAAAATCAGCCAGGCCGGGCATGGTGACACATGTCTATAATCCCAGCTATTCGGGAGGCTGAGGCAGGAGAATTGCTTGAACCCAGGAGGCAGAGGTTGCAGTGAGCTGAGATCCCGCCACTACACTCCAGCCTGGGTGACACAGGGAGACTCTGTCTCAATTAAAAAAATAAAAAAATAAAAAATAAAGTACTGTCAAGGATATACAATATACCCACCACAGAGTAAACATAAATTTAAGGACTGGAAGCTTTACCTTCACACACTGAATTGGGTCTGGAGACCCCTTTCCTGTTGCTTATGGGTGTGTTACATAAAAAACATTGGTTAGATGAATACTCTGTTGTGTGAACTTCCCTTCATTGAAAAATGTCTAATTATGGGGCCACGGTGGCTCATGCCTGTAATCCTAGCACTTTGGGAGGCTGAGATGGATGGATCACCTGAGGTCAGGAGTTCAAGACCAGCCTGGCCATCATGGTGAAATCCCATCTTAAAAAAAAAAAAAAAAAAAAGTCTAATTACATATTTAGTGTAAACGTGAATAATTATAGAATCAGACTAATTTTAATGTAAGATAAAATTATAAAAATCCATAAGCAACATTTCTATTTCATTCTATTTAACTATACTGTAAGAATAGTTTCAAAATTAATCATCTTGGCTAGTTCAAAATAGTTTTTCAAAGTAACTTAAAGCAACAGATACAAATGCCCTTATTGGACCAAATCTTAGCAAACATAATTTTAATGTGCTAGTTATTAAATAAAAGAAATAGGCAATGCTAGCAATTGAGACTGAAAGGAGAGGATACCAAGACAAGGAAGTCAGAAGTCTGAACCACACACCAAAACCTCCCGCCTACCTTTACCACAGGCCCGTATCGGCAGAAATGTCGTGTTAAATACTGATCCGACACGTTCGAAGAAAGCCCATCTAGCCACACGCAGTTTGTAGGCATGCTCTTTCCAAAACCCAGCTGAATATAAAACACAAAATTTCTGTTAGTAAAGTTCACAATTACTATTCAACTACAGAATTCTGAGAAAACTGGTTTTCTAGAGTAATCTTTTCAAATCAACATCTCAAGTGGGAACCAACTGGTTAAAATCAAATAGAAATTTATAAAAAAGCAATCCTGCCTGGCTAGTTGAGTATTAATCAGGTTATAGTATATAATAGGATGGGAATGCAAAGAAGTATATCACCTTTATGGTTACCTGTCTTACTGGGATCTTAAATAATCAGGCATACGCAAAAAAAAAAAAAAAAATTCAAATCTTAAAAATCAAAGCAAATCATTTTGCCATAGCTGAAGATTAAAAGAATAAAAAAGGAAATCATAACAGTACAATAATTTATGCAAATTCATTTACCTTGAGGCGATTATTTCCAAGATATTCCCCATCCATCTTCTTGATAGCTTTACAAACACTAGCAATATCACAGTATTGCAGGAACGCATACTGAGGAACTCCATTCACTTTCTTAATATCAATATCCTGAAAAAGCCAATCAATACCACTTAGCAATATGCCCCAGAAAATAAATTAGAATGAACCAAGTCCATATAGGGTATTTATTTCTCAAAAAAATTACGTTACCAATCATCATTTACTTAGTTTAAAAATTGTACATCTTAATACAATGGTAAGGTAGAAGTCTGCTATAAAATACACAGCATTTGTTGTCACAAAATGTATCCTTCCTATGTGAAGCTCTCGGCAGAGGAACAACAGCATTGCAATTCAAAATTCAAAATTTAAAATCCATAATAACAGCATTAAGAGAAACTTATGATAATAAAGAAATGGCAGCCTGTGTAACGAAATCCTAAGAAATAATTCCCTTCTGCAATATCTAAAATCATTATCAGGGGTCAGGCCATTTATAAAATATACCTGGCCAGGCATAGTGGCTCACTCATGTAATCCTGGCACTTTGGGAGGCAGAGGCAGGCAGATCACTTGAGGTCAGGAGTTCGACACCAGCCTGGCCAACTTGGTGAAACCTTGTCTCTGCTAAAAGTACAAAAATTAGCCAGGCATGGCGGCACATGCCTGTAATCCCAACTATTCAGAAGGCTGAGGCAGGAGAATCACTTGAACCTGGGAGGCAGAGGTAGCAGTGAGCCAAGATCACACCACTGCAATCCAGCCTGGGTGACAAATGTGAAACTCCATCTCAAAAAATAAAATAAAATAAAATATGATTAAGAATGATAAATCAGGCCGGGCGCGGTGGCTCATGC